>JAQZBX010052237.1:0-19181 GCA_029593785.1 Cabassous unicinctus
CCTGAATAGCCTGAATAGATGTTCCTTTTTAGAAACATCTTAAAAAGGAAAAACAAAGTTGGAGGACTCTCATTTCCAGACTTTAAGTCATATTACCTAGCTACAGTGGTAAAAACAGCATGGTACTGGCATAAAGACATACACATAGACCAATGGAGCCAATTGATGGTTAGAAAACAGACCCTCACATCTATGTTCAAGTGAATTTTGACTAAACTGTCAAACCCACCCAGCTCGAGCAGAAAATTCCATGCAACAAATGGTGCTGAGAAAACTGGGTATCCATAGCAAGGAAAGAAGACCCCTATCTCACACCTTATACAAAAATTAACTCAAAATGAATAAAAAACCTAAATATAAAAGCAAGAACCATAAAGCTTCTAGAAGAAAACGTAGAAAATGCAAGACCTGGTGGCTGGTGGTGGATTCTTAAAAGAGATAAGAGGAGGACTGAGATGGACTACTGATATTTAATATATGTAGAAGTTTTAATTAGCTTTATTGTAAAAGTGTGGAAATGTACAGAGTTCATGGTAACACACTATAGTGAGTAACAGCTGGTTTATTAATGAGGATGTGGCTGAAAATGGTAGTCTAGGGATGTAAATGCCAAGTGACAGAAAGCTAGAGAATCATCTAGGGACTGAATAGCACAGTAAACCCAGAGGTGGGTGAGAATTGTGGTTGATGGTACAGATGCAAGAGTGTCCTTTGTGAGCTAGAGCAGATGCACATCACTATTGCAGGGTGGTGGGAATGTGGAGAAGCATGGGAAAAATACAGCTGGAGTGAACTATGGACTGTGGTTAACAGTAATAATGTAATATTCTTGCATCTATGCCAAAGATGTACTGTGTTGATAATGGGGGAGTACAGAAAATGTGTGCCAAATGTACGCTGTGGACCTGGTAATAACCAGATGATATTATCTCATAATCTGTAACTAATGTTCCACCATGGTGTGGTGTGTTGATAGAGGGGTGTTGTTTGGGAATTCTGTACATGTGCATGGTTGTTTTGTAAGTTTACAACTTCTATCATAAAAATATATTTAAAAAATAATAATACGGTGGGTTGGGGAAAAAATACACCAAATGGAAGATAAGGACAATAATTAGTAGTAAGATTTTGACAATATTCTTTCGTAATTTGTAACAAATGTTTCACAATAATGCAAGGTGTTGGTGGTGGGTTGATGTATGTGACCCCTGTATGATGTTATGAATGTTTGCTTTGTAAGTTCACAACTTTTACTATACACTTATTGTTTATGTATGTTCATGTATAAATGATATAAAAATAATAATAATAACAGGGTGTGTTGGGGGAAAATACTTTGGTTAGTAGTAACATTTTGAGGATGCTCTTTAATCATTAAAATTGTTTCACAACAATGCAAGGTATTGGTGGTAAGGTGAGGTATGAAAGCCCTGTATGTTATGTATGTTTGTTTTATAAGTTCATAACTATTGCTCTACACTTATTGTTTACGTATGTTCATGTATGAGTGATATACTTCAATAATTTTTTTAAAAGTGTTTAAAAAATTATTCATTTAAAATGACAATAGTGTACCCTGAGGTAGTAATTACCTAATAAATACTTGTATAAAAACTATTAAATGTATTTTGGGATTGTAAAGTCTTATACCAGACTTATACACTCTTTATTCATACGGATAAAAATAGTACAGGTAAAATCTTTTTGATTTAGTAAGAAGTAGTTTAATGGTTTGCATTTTTGACAATCATAATATGATAAATGTTAATAAAAAACTATTTTTAAAGATTTGTTTTTTTAGGTTGTAAACCAGCAAAACTGATTTCATATATGTAGCTAATTTTTTCAGTTTCCATATTTCTTAAATAAAGACATCATGATTCTTTTCACATCTACAATTTTATTTAACAAAGAATTATAAGATTTGAGCTGTTCAATATCTGTGACTTTTTTTCTTTTTATCTTTTTCCTTTATTGTTTTTATTTGTTTATGTGAGACTTTTAATATGTAAAAATCAAAAGAGTATCAGTTATCCTATAGTATTTTTTTTTTGAGGTACTGGGGATCAGGGATTAAACCCAGGACCTCGTATGTGGCAAGCTGGCACTCAACCACCAAGTCACATCAGCTCCCCTGAGTTGCTTTTTTTGTTTTGTTTTGCTTGTTGTTCACCCTTGTTTTTTTCAGGAGGCACCGGGAACCAAACCCATGTGGGAAGCAGGGGCTGAACCTCTTGAGCCACATCTGCTCCCTGTTATTGTACTGATTTTTTAACAAAGAATTTAGGTGACATTAATACATATTTAATCATTTTAGAAATCTTTTTTAAAGGAAAGTCATTTTCCTTGAAATAAAAATCCAGTTTCAGGAGCAAGATTGTTGCTTAAGCGATTGAACGCCTGCTTCCCACATGGGAGGTCCCAGTTTTGGTCCCTGGTGCCTCCTAAAAAAACGAAAAGAAACAACAAGCAAACAAACGAAAAAACCAACTCAGGATAGCCAATGTGGCTCAGTGGTTGAGTGTCAGCTTCCCAGATACAAGGTCCCAGGTTCAATCCCCAGCCTCGGTACCTCAAAAATAAATATATAAAACAAAATAAATAAATCTATTTTCCTAGTTCTTGCACTGAAAACTTCTATAAATTAGAAAAGTTAACAAAATAACTTTAAATATATGCAAGCTTGGTCCTTACATTTTAGTTACAAAAATATAATAGCTGACTTTCTCATCTATAACTTATGGTTTAATTTTCTCTTATTCTGATGAGAATATTTAAATATTAATAGTTAAAGTTTCCTACAAGGGGGTAGACTATCCATGCAAAACATTTCAGTCATAGAAAAATGTCTACAGTGCTGTCAAGGGATTTTCATATGTAGAATATTTATGAAATTATTATTTACCTTTTTCATGATATAAAGATGATCATAATTTTGTCTATTGCTGTGTTCTTTAAAAATAAAAAGGCATGCTTTTGAGACTGGCAGACGTCCCAGTCATTAATGATAATCTTGCATTAGATCAGGAGTGGCAATACTTCACAACAGAGGATACACAGCATACTTTTAACCTTGTCAATACTTGTTAACACCTGGGAAAACTTCCAGGCATTTATTGTCTGATCAATACATAGGAGAGTCTGATAGTAAAATACCTTGGGGAACTTCATTATTCAGGTCTGATAGAAATCAAAAGGATAACAGGTATTATTTTAAAAATCCTCAAGATGTATATTTTGTATTCAAATATCAATGTACATCTACTTCCACAAATTAGCTATCTAGGTTTAGATGGATCTTTCTTGTGTTTTGTCAAAGTCAGTGCACATCTTATGTCACAGAGAATGATTTGAATGAGTGTGTTCAACCTATATTTCTCAACTATTTTGGTCTCAAGATCCATTTACACTCTTAAAAATTATGTAAACTCCAAGAAGGTTTTATTTATGCAGTTCATATCTATTAATATTTACTGTATTTGAAATCAAATAGAAATTTTTAAATCATTATTTGTTAATTAATTTAATAACAATAATAATCCCATTACATAATAAAATTATTATGAAAGATTAGAGTTAAAATAGAATGAGTGGCATTGTTTTACAATTTTGCAAATCTTTTTAATGCCTGCCTTAACAGAAAACAGCTGGATTCTCCTATCTGCTTCTGCATTCAATCTGTTACAAAATGTTGTTTGTTTGAATTTTATGAAGGAATTCCTCCTTACAGAGATAGGCAGTTTGAAAACATAGGAATATTTTGATATGCTTTATAGAAAAATATGGATAATCATTTGCAATATTACACAAAACTCAACAAATGAAAGTTTTTGAAAGTTTCTTACAGGTTAGTTCAATGTGGAATCTGTAATCCTATCGATGAATGTTACATTCTCTATTACATTAAAACCCATTGGTCTGTCTTGCAGTGGCGTTTATCTTTCATGCATGTATGGTTTTTACCTTGCAGACCCTCTGAAATGATTTTGGTTACTCCCAGGTATCCATGAACCACACTTTGAGAACCACTGTGTTAGAATGTTTTTGAATAGATAACTTCTAAAACACAATTACATTATACACATATCAAATAAATATTTCATTTTAGGACAGAATAACTACACAAACAGGATGGAAGAATACACACATAGGACTTTGTTCTACCCCGAAACTTATTCTAGAACAGAGTCTCAAGATTCCTTATTAGAGCGATGACATGGTATTGAATTTCCAACCACAGGATGAAGTAACTAGTTTTTGTTAACAGTTCACTGTTATAAAAATATGTTTAATACAAATTCTAATAGCACATTCAAATGGCTTTAAGTTGAGCTAAAGGAGATTTTCTATAATGGTGTCTTTTAAATAAATCCATGAATCTGACATTTAAAAATATTGTAATTAGAAAAGCTGAGCAGTTTAGAGTAAACAAAGACTTGTCAGCTCCAATGAAAATTAAAATAAGAGGTTCCTTTAATCTATCTAAAATGGCAAAGATTTTCACCAGTATAAAAAGGTCCCCCAGTTTCTATTCAAAAGTAGGACCCATTCCTTTGGGTGCTAGCAGTAAATGAGCAAAATGGGGATTCTGTGGGAAATGAGGAGGAGGGTGGTTATGGGCCCACTGCCTACAGAATCAAAAGAAGAAGCCCAGAGATGCAGTTCATCTAACACAGTGCATCAATACAATGCCTGCCACATACTAGGTATGAAATAATTGTGAAATTGTTTATTAAATAAATAAATGAATGAATGTACAATTAAAATTGAAGATGGTTTTTGGAGGATATATGGTTATCAATGCTGCCAGTTTTGTTTTTGTGCTTTGCTTCTAGTGCTTTATCTTAAATTGCTAAATTGCTGGTAAGCTCATTATAAATAAGAAGTTTTGTACTTTCAATGCATTGGATCCTCCAAAAATAAAAACTCCAAAATCTGCTGTAGCCTCTTGCATTCTCTTCAGTCAGCCAGCCTTACAACCTTTACCCCCAAGGCATACTCTAGGGTTGAAATTATCAATAGCGCATGAAAAAACAAACAAACAAACAAAAAAAAAAAAACTACTGAGCCTTGCAGAGCGATTAATGTACAGAACTTGTAACTTTTCTTCTCTTTTCCACTTTTGGCTGTAGAAAGAAGGACAGAGAACACCATACTAATAATGGCACTTCAGTGGCATGACCTTTGACATATCACATTTCTGAACAGTAATACTTCCCTTTTAGGGCTTTAGTGGATTAAAGAATATTTACGAGGGGAGTAGATGTAGCTCAAGTGTTTGAGAGCCTGCTTCCCATGTACAAGGTCCCAGATTCGATCCCCTGTACCTCTTAAAAACAAAGAAACAAACAAAAAACCCAACTCCCATTGGTGAGCAGATGTAGCTCAGTGGTTGAGCTTCTGCTTCCCATGTACCAGGCCCTACATTCAATCCCTGGTACCTCCTAAAAATTTTTTTTTAATTGAAAAAACAAAGAATATTTATGAGAAGCATCTGGCTCATGACGGTATTCAATATATTATCTGGCCTTTTTTATTTAACACCTTCACCACTATCAGGCAAGTCCAAGACACAGGATGTCTAACTTAAATGACTGTATAGCCTCTAATTGGCCTTCCTATTCCATGTTTATCCCCATTCTCCACACAGTAGCTATGGTGGTGCTTTTTTTTTTTTAAAGCATTTTTATTCATATACCATACAATTCACCTGAAGTGTACAATCAATGGCATGGCTCTCCATATAATCAGAATTAGGCATTCATCACCACAATCAATTTTAGAACATTTTCATTGCTCCAAACATAAAAAATAAACAAAATCCTTTTCCCTAATACCTCCCTATTATTGAACTTTAGCATTTGTATAGTATCTTTGTTAAAACTTATGAAAAAAAAAATTTACAATAGTACTGTATTAGTCAGTTAAAGGGGTGCTGATGCAAAATACCAGAAATTGGTTGGTCTTTAAAAAGGGTATTTATTTGGGGTAGAAGTCCACAGTTACCAAGCCATTAATCATAAATTTCTTCCCTCACCAAAGTCCATTGCCACGTGTTGGAGTAAGACAGCTGCTGACATTTGCCAGGGTTCAGACTTCTTGGTTTCCTCTCTTCCCGGGGCTCCATTTCTCTCCGGGCTCAGCTCCGCTGTTTCCTTCACAAGATCAGCTGCAGACTGTGAGGTTCTCTAGGCTCTGCCTCTCTCCACAAGACCAGCTGTGAACTGTCAGGTGAATGGCTCATTTCTCTTCCCGGGGCCTTCTCTCCTTCCTCACAACCAAGCTCCTCGGTGTGTTCACTTCCCGGGGCTCCAGTATTAGAACTCCAACATCAAAACTTCTACAACTCTGTCCTTTGCCATGCCTTTATATTTGATTCCCCACCCACCAAGGGGTGGGGCTCAATGCCCTACTGACGTGGCCCAGTCAACACCCTAATCATAACTTAATCATGCCCAGATTAACAGACCAGTTTACAAGCATAATCCAATATCTATTTTTGGAATTCACAACTATATCAAACTGCCAAACCGCTACAAGTACTGTTAACTATAGTTGATAATTTGCATTAGCTGTATTTTTCCCATATAGCACCCCATTATTAACACCTTGTAACAGTGATGTACACTTGTTATAGTTGGTGAAAAGACATTCTTATATTTCTACTATTAACCACAGTCATCATCCGCAATAGCATTCAATAGTGATGCTTTTAAAAAAATGTAAATCAAATGTATCTCTCTCCTGCTCAAACCATCCAATGGTTTTCCAGAACACATGGAATAAGATCCCATTTCCTTGCATCTGCCTGCTACTACTGGCATGTTACACCCCACCTACCCTCCACCTCAGAACTCATCTCCCGAAGGGCCTACCAATACCTCACTGGCCTCCTGTGGTTTCTCTGGCCTTGGCACCTTGCTGCATCTAAAGATCCACTACCTGGAATGCTGCTCCCTTCACTTCCCTTATTTCAAGCCTGCTCAAACACTCTCTTATCAATCTCTCTCAGCCCCACTCCTGCCATTCTCTGTTTTGCTCACCGCTGTTTCCCCAGGATCAAGAGCAGTGCCTGACACAGTGGACAATAGATAATATTTGTTGAATGAATTATAAAATCACAGGGGAAATTTTGCATTACCTTAAATTAAAAATAAAAATAGCATTTATTGAGTGTTTATGTAACTTATTTGATCCTTACAAAAAGTCTATAATAAGTACAATTATTAGCCCCATTTGGCACTTGAAAAAGTTGAGGTTCAGCAAAAAGGAAGTAACTAACCCAAAGTAACAACGATAAAGTAGAGGTCTGAACTCAGGCATTTGGCACCCAGAGTTGATGGAAATAGATATGTTAATTTCCAAAAATAACCTCACAACAAAAATACTCTGGTTGCCTTACAACATTCATTTTCTTGTAGGGTTCATAAAATCATTTGGATTTTCAGTTGCTATGTGTCAAATGATTTGTTATGATTCAAAGAGCATTTTTTTTCTGTCATGTTAGAAAGGATAAGAAATAAGACAGGACCTATTTCTCAGTCAGCCCCATACTTGATAGTTCACATAGGTCTGAGGAGATGTAGCTCCTTGTCTTAAAAGAAACTGTGTGAACTGCTTTGGTTCATCAATCAAGCACACATTCCCAGGTCATATTTCTTTCCACATGGCATCTGAGTTTCCCTTGGCAAAGCTAAAATGTGCAATGACAGATGAAATCCCTGCTTCTATTTGGATGTGAAATTGAAACCTAAGTTAGAATGTCCCACTGTTGGAAAACAAAATTAAGCCATTAATGAGACACAAATTTTATGCTTGATAAGATTGTAATGTAAAAATGCGTCAAGTATATCATTATAATGGCATAAAGTCAATACTTAGAATTATACAAATAATTGCTCCCTTTTTCTCTTAACTCTTTCTAAATATTTTATCATTCATACATCAATATTGTCCAAGTGACCTTACTATGCTGTTGAAAGAATCAAATATCAAAAATAAATTAAATTGAGAAAAATATTAGGAAAAGATACAAGTAACCACAAACATTATGAACAGAAGGTTTATTTAACAAAGAACATATCCCAAAGGCTCTGCTGATTATGGAATTAAATCAGTAGAGATACAGCCAGGAAATAAGGACATAAATTGGTAAAGCAGGAATTAAGACCAAGGTTTTTTGCCCTGACAAGAGAAGCTGGGTAACCTAACTTCTCTGATCCCTTAGATTTTCCTTCTAACTCAAGCTAATTAACAGTGGTGCTTAACCTTACATTCATGAACCATCTATCAGAAAAGGATTCAGGGGTTCCAGAAATGTCTAGAAAATGTACAAAAAAGGTATCTGTATATTTATTTCTCTAGGGAAAAGTTTCATAAATTCAAGGTAATTCATGACAAAAGACAGATTTAGAAAAATGTTATTTAGTATAACTGGAAAAATAGTTAATATTTGTATATTTTACACACACACACACTCAAATATATGGAAGAGAAGCCTTCTCTTTTGGAGAAAAAGCCTTCTGACATATAGAAATGCCCATCCATCTTCTACCAGAGGACAGCCTTAAAATTTCTTGCTTCAGTAATTTGAGTGGAGAGGAGTTCCTTTTGATTCTTAATTCCTTTTAAAATAAAGGTATTTCTGGTGACATCATGAACATGGCAACTTAAGACATTCCCTGGAAAAGACTCCCCTCAGAATCAACTAAAAAATGGACAAATCCCCTTTGTTTGGATCTTGAGAGGACAATGGAGACTAGAGAAAGACATCACAAATGCTGAATTGAAGAAAAAGAAAAATAATTTCCAAGAGCAGGAAGGAGATTTCCGTCCTGAACTTGCCACTCTGAACTCCTCCCCTTCACTCAGTTCCATGCAGCTTGGACATCACACAGAGGCAGCACAGCTCAGTCCCTCCTGCCACAGGTACAGACTATAGAGACACTCACAGCAGCAAGTTAGAACACCATGCATATCCAGGCACAGGAACACAAGTCTGCAGATACCCAGGGTATAAGACAAACAGCTAAGGATTACCACATAAAAAAGGGCCTGGAGTAGGAACAGAGAGACTATGGTAGAACTATTAGCAAGAGTTGAACACACTCATCCCAGTCTCTGTTTGCTGGACAAAGTAAATGCAAAATGGATCTTTCTGGATTGACCCCAACTGGTTCTTCAGTTGAAGATAATCTAAAGGAGATGAAACCAGAGGTTGAAAAGCCATACAGAAAAATATGGGGGCGGGGGAGGAGGAGGAGGCAGGAGGCAGCTGCACTGCTATAAGACCTGAAGTGTCTCAGACCTGAAAATTGTAAGGAAAAGGGGCCACAGAGTGAAAGAGAGAATTTGAACAAATCATAGGAACTGAAGGAAAAAAACTGGCACAAAAACAAATGGAACAGGTCAAGATTCTCAGAGAAGGAACAGAAGAAAGGAAGCTTGCTCCAGGAAATTAAACAATTGCACAAAAAGGGCAATCTTAAAAATTGTACCCACATATCCAGGGCAAGAAGCAGATGAAGAAGAGCTGAGAAAATCTGAACTGTTAAGCACACAGACTACTCTAAATTTCCAGAATAAGTTGGAACAAGCATCAAAGAAGAGATTATATACAAAGCCAATCAACAATAAAAACCTTTGAAAATAAGGAGAAACTGATCTTTCTGGTGAAAACAATCAGATACCCAGGCATCAGCAAAAATTTCAAGTCATATTAAGAAACAGGAAGGGAAGCGGATGTGGCTCAATCGATAGGGCTCCCGTTTACCATATGGGAGGCCCCGGGTTCGATTCCCAGGGCCTCCTGGTGAAGGCAAGCCAGCCTGCGTGGCTCAGTGAGCTGTCACTACAGCCTCCCCCACAAGGGTGACCACCATGTTGACTTCTAATAGCATAGATTGGTTTGTCCTGTTTTATATGTTATTGAAATTGAATCTGGACCAAGTATCGGCATTTTGTGCCTACCTTCTCTCACTCAAGGTTATGTTTCAGTTTCATCCTTGTCGTATATTTGCATTGCTATGTGATAGTGCTGTCAAGGAATATATACAACAATTTATGTGTTCACTTCACTGTTGATAAACATTTAGGTTGTTTCTAGTTTGGTGTTATTGAAAATGGTGGTGCTATGAACATTCTAGTACATGTCTTTTTGAGATTTACATATTTCTGCTGAGACTGGATCTAAGAGCATAAATGCAGGATCATAGTGTATGGATGTTTTACTTTAATACATAGTTTTAGTTTCCTTGACTGCTCATAGGATATATTACGCAATGAGTTGTTTAAACAATACTAATTTGTTAGCTCATGGTTTTGAGGCTAAAGCAAAATCCAAATCAAGGCATCATTAAAGTGATGCTTTTTCTCCTAAGACTGTAGCATTCTGGGGCTGGCTGCTTGTGATTCTTGGTCCTTAGTTTGTCACATGGCAAGGCACATACATGGCAGCATCCCCTGGTTTCTCCCTTCTTTTCTGGATTCTGTTGATGATCACCTTCTAGCTGTTCCCCCTGTGGCTTTCTCTCTTGTATCTGAATTTCATTTCACTTATAAAGGACTCCAGCAATAGTGTTAAGACTCATCCTGATTGAGATGGGTTACACCTTCACTGAAGTAACCTCATCAAACAGTCCTACTTACAATGGGTTTACACCCACAGGAATATATTAAGTTTAAGAACATATTTTTCTGGGTAACATATAGCTTCAAATCACAGCACGTAGCAAACCATTACTCTCAAGAAAGAAAGAAAAAACCACAGGAACCCCTGTATTCCAAGTACTTGTGTCCAACTAATACTAAAGAAGAAATTTAGTGGCCAAATAGGTACAACTCCAATCTTGGATACTTTTTCATGTTAATGCTATTTTTAAAGATTGAATTATTATTATTTTTTTCTTAAAAGAAAACACATTGCAGATATTATGCCAGTTTTACTTCTAGAAATATGCAGACTATCTTATGTAAAATGTAATTTAGACCTACTGGAAATAAATATATCTGAGAATAGCAGTATAATAAAAGCATCTCTGGCTTTCTTTTTCTGCAGTAAAAAAACAGAAACAAGTAGCTTGCATTTTGGGGAGGCTTGAATTAAGCAGGAGAAAGTTCTCCCTTATATAAGCTGCTAGAGGTAAGGAGCAGGTCAAATTCATCTTTATATTCATACATCTGGCATGCTTTCTAGTACACAGAAGGCTCTGACTAAAACACCATGTCAGCAAATGTTCCTCTGGAAAAATTCTTTTAATGAGGTGATGGGACACTTGATAAAATTCATCAGTTCTGCCTTCCCAGCCCTCTTTTGTTGGTGATGCTTCAGGCCAGGATGCACAGCAATGGGAACTGCCTACAGGACCTGCGCCTCCGTGGGTGGCTGGAAAGGGCTTGAACTGAAAACGGAAGGAAAACAAGTGTTTACATTTTACCCTCTCTGGTAACACAGAGATTGCTCACCTATGCATTTGCATAAGTGCCCTCCAACCTCAAGACAGGATGAAAACAAATTCTAAAATAAAAAAAAAAAAAAGAGAGAACAAAAAACAAACAAACAAAACAAATTCTGCTGCAATATGAATGTAGATAGAGTAGGGCACTGAAGAAGGGATAGGAAACAAAGGTAAGTTGCCAAACCCAATGGCTTCCAGGGACCTCAGATCATTCATATTGGTTGCTACATTAATTGTGCTTGCTAAAAAATATACATTCATCTTTAACTTTTCTAAGTGAGGCTTAGGTCAAATTTCAGTTATATGTTTTAGAGACAAACCAAACCCAAGCAAAACTCCATGACAAAGCACCTCAATTTTGGAAGACTTTAATTTAGTGCCACCAAAAAATCAGATTGTGCGGTAAGTAGAAATCAGTCTGAGAGTAAATATGTCCTAAATCCAATCAAAAAGCACTGTTCTTAGCATTTATCCTACACCCTCCCTCCCTCTTCACCCCATCCCAATTTGAAAGAACATAATCATAACATTAAAGAAACATTATCACACAAATTTCCAGTATCTTAGCTCAAGAGACATTTACCTTTGTCCTAATTCTTGTATAGACTTTGCTCAGTTATATAATCATAATAAATAATGTTAATCATGATGTGTATAGACTTTTTTATTTTATTTTTTCTCCATGAAAGATTTTCCATATTATAACAAAGTCTTGTAACATCTGCTTTAAAATTACATAATATTGTATCCACAGGATCAATTATAATTCTAACTATTCTGTTAATGTGTGACATGTAGATCACTGACAAGTGTTTTACTATTCTATGTTTGTAGCTTTGTAATTTTTTCCAATTCTTTGAATTATTTTCCTAGAATAAACAGTAGGATTATGAAGCTAAAGAATATGAATATATTTACTGTTTTTAAATAGAGGAAGCCATGGAGACAGAAGGCAGATTGGTGGTTGCCAAGGGTTGGAGAGAAGGAAAGAAGGGGGAGAAACTGCTTACTGGGAAAGGTGTTTTACTTTGGAGTGACAGAAGTGGTAGAACTAAACAGAAGTGGTGGTTGCACAACAATGTAAAGATACTAAATGACACTGAATTGTTCACTTTGAAATGGTTCGTTTTATTCTATGTAAATTTCACCTCAATAAATTATTTTACTAAAAAACAAATTACTTTTGAAAATGATCTTGGCAATATTACAAATTTAAGTAGCCACAATATTAAAATTTAAAACTAAACAGCACCACAAAATAGGACGCCATCCTCATTTGGGCTATGTCCACATCACAATGATAAAGCACCATCTATAAAGTAAAGAATCATTTGGATAATGCTTTCAGAAAATGATGCATATTTTAAAGTAACAAATGTTCATGTCTGTATTGCCAGCAAACAGAAAATCCATCCATCTTCGACAGTAGACTGAAGTACAATCCCATGGGGAAGAAGGAGAAAAACTAATTTTTATTGAAAAAATATCATGCCCCCTACCCTATGCTATGTATTTTATGATATGTAATCTAATTTAATGTTGCAGGATATGTAGTAAGTACCCATTTTTACAAATGAATCCAAGGTAAAGAAACTTGTTCAAGGTCCCCAAATTCAGGGTAAAACACTCCGCTGGGTCATCTGGCTTTCAATGTCCATATTGTTTCCACTCTACAATAATCCAAGTATGCACATGAAAAAAAAAATCTTATACAGATTTTAATAATTATTCAAATATTTCAGTATTGATTTCCAGCAAAAGTGCCCAAATACTTAAAATCAGCTAGCTAATTTCTCATGACATGGAAGCAATTGAATGAGAGGACAACTTATTTTTTCCTGAATTTGGGCAAATTAAAGAGAAGAAACATTTCATAGAACTGATTCTATGAAAAATGACTAGTAAAGTATTTTGAAGTGGTTTCTGTATAAAACTATGTTCACAGAATGCTATTTTATCCTTGATATCTATATTTTCATAACATAACCATTTGTATAATTTCTTACATGTGTTCACAAGTGTTTTCCTCCTTTTAAAAGTTAATTAACTGTTGACAAATAACATATATGCAGAAACATACAAATCATAATGAGTTTTCACAAAGTCAACACAACGATATACGCATCTAGATCAAAGAACAGAAATTACCAACATCACAGAAATGCCCTTCATGCTTTAACTTCTAATACCAGAGATGTTTTGCCTTCAGAGAGATTTTTTAATCTAGCAAAGCTCTGATAAATTCCTTGTGACCTTTATTGAAGTGTTCATTTAATTTCTGATAGCTCTTCCATTTCTTCCCTAGAGATATATGTTTATCCCATGAGATCAAGTAAAGTGGACCTGATGAAAATAGTAATATCAAATTGACACTGTGTGGGACAGCCTTTGAATACCTATCATCGGCATATACTATACTTTACAAGATCTTTTCCTTTCCACTCTTAGGACTACATCAGAACCCAAAATATTACATTTTGCTAGCTACACACAGATAGTGGTTACATTTGCATAACAGGATTTATTCCTGCTTATTTCACTGCCATCTGTTTTCATATTTTAAGTGGAAAGATTTATACATAAAACAGTCTTCTATAACTTTTCACATGCTATTTTAGAGATAGCAATTGGCCCAAATTATGATTATTTTTCTATGTTTATAAAATTATTTCCATTAGGAAAATGGTATAAACCCTTGACTTGAACATTTATTTTTTTCATTATATATAATTTAAATTAAAGATGAATACAACTGTGATAAGAACAATTATTACATTTAAAATAACTTATTTGAAACATACATTAATTATATATCCCTGACATCAATTTCTTTAAAAAGTGTCTTACTTTTAATGTATATGGAAAAAATAAAACATGCACTAATGATAGGAAGAAAGACTTCAAAAATGCACTTTCATTAACGTTTATTTCCTCTGAAATGATCCAAGATACTTCCCCTAATAGAGAGGAAAATTGAATTATATGAGAAACTATAAATCATTTAATAAAAATGTTAGCATTTAATTACCAAAAACACATACAATATATTCCATTTCACATCTCTCTAGTTTAATAGGTTTTAAGTATTAGATGATATCTAATTAACATAAAGCATACTTTTCCTTTACTACTTTAATCTAAATTAATCTAAATTAACATGTCATGAAAGATATATAAAAAATTTAATGTTGAACCTTATGCTGATTAAATATATAGTCAATAAACTTATGCCCTTATTATCTATCAGAAATTTATGATTTTGAATCCATACCCTCAAAACTTTTAAGACTACTGTAATGGAAAGAACTCTTCTTCAATCTTGGGCAGCATTTTACACTGTTTGACCACAAGGGGGCCATAATTATCTTCTTTGAATATTTTTAGGCAAGCCAGCTTGCAGGATAAAACTGAAAATTAAATAAATCAATTCACCAAAATTAAATACTCAACCCAAGGAAACATTTATTAGCATGAAAGGTGATTCTTGAAAGTCAAATGAATACATATCAGATTGGTTTGTCCATATATATTATGAATTTGAAGAGACAAAATATTTTTTAAATACCTAATTTGATATTTTTGTCCTATATCTGCATCCAAAACAGCCATACCCCTGTACTTTCTGGATCTATAACAGACTTGCAATTTTCTTAACTGGAATTAGCATTAAATATTGCTATAATTACTAATAAAGCAGTTATTCTTTAAGTGCTATAACTTATCACTGGAAAATAATAAGATCATCTCCAGCCTATATCTAACTCAGTGACCTCAAGTGAAGCTTGCGAATGAATAAGATTATCAGAAATGCTCACCAGGCAAAAAAGCAAACTAAAAGAAGAAAAGAATGTCTAACAATGGTATGCTTAATTCTGCTCCTTTTTTTTTCTTTTAATTAAAATTACTCATGTAACAGATGGAAAGGTATGCTATATAAGGCAACTAAACATTTTGCTCAAATATTCTCTATGGGGCATTCAGCGACATCAACTACTTTCTCTGCAGATACAAACATTGTGATGCTTTTCTCCTGAAAAAAAAAACAAACATTTTACTCCAGAGTTAGAGGCAAATGGAACTAAAACAATTTTCCCATCTGTGGCCCTGTGGCAATATTACCTTTATTTAGCATCTTAGAAATTATTATCCAACACACTCACCAAAGGCAAGTGGATTTTACTGAGGGGAAAGGAAGGGGAAAGCTACTCTAAAGGACTGGGAATATTATAAATTCATTATATTCAACAATCCTTTTAATTGTCAGTCACTCTCACATTCTCACATTATTACTTTAAATTTTACTGTACTAGAAAAGTGAAGTGTTGATGAAAATAATGATAATAACAATAATAAATATCTGGAATAACTGAAGAACTAATCTTTTTTAGAGTACTAATAACAGTTCCAATGGTGCCTCTTTAATTTTAAAATTTCATACCACATCTTTTACATTATTCTCATGATTTCATTATGTCTGAATTTTCCTCATTTTTCTAGATTTTGCCTGAAATGCAAAGGAAAACTGTTTACTCTGGTGGTTGTATTTTTAGGCTTGTGGAGACAGTGCCATGGCAGGTTTGCGGAGACAGTGCCATGGCAAGCCGTTGTGCCATAGATGAGGCGACAAGAATAGCCTTGATGTATTCCTAAAATGTATGGGATCTACTAATGTCCTCTGAATCATTTCCTTCAACTATCTAATGGAAATATCAACTGACCTCTGTACCGATGACTTTGTGCCAGGAAATGTATAAGAACATAAAGGAACTCTATTAATCCTCCCAGAAACCCTATGGGAAAGGTTAAGAAGCAAATAGAAATGAGCAGGCAGATAACATTTGGCAACATTCTCAATCATGTGACCACATGTTAACAAAAGACACTTGTTTCTTAAGGGAAACCAATATTTTAGAAGTGAAAAGCAGCAAAGAGGAGAAAAAAAGGCCTCTCTGGAAACTCCCAGCATGTTACTAGTAAATCATAAAGGATGGAATTTGAAACTCAACTACCTGGGCGAGAATGTTACACTGATTTTAAGGGGCTTTGGATCCATTCTATTCTAAATCTGTATAGGTTAATTCCTCTAGAATGGAAAATAAAGTTAGTGTGATTCCAGGAGCCAACATGCATTAAAATTGGTAGTAATCAATAGCATCAGTTGTCATCTGTATTTCAAACTAGCAGGTGTGCCGAGCATGCATAACTAATGTACAAAATCTTTCCTACATGCTTTTCAAAAGACCTTCAACAAGTTGCACTTGACATTAACAAAAGAGCACATTCCCTGTGATAATGCTATTTCTCTCTTTAGTTTTAAATTAAATGTGACATTCATAATTTAATCACTACACTACTAATTGTATATCAGAAAAATCGATGCACTTAGAGTAAGCATTTTCTTTACTAATTTACGATGGAATGGGGAATTAAATCAAAGCTCTTAGAGACTCTTCTCCCTTTCTTTTTACTAGTGCTTGAACCTGATGACATAACAAAAAAAGTCAGGAGAAAACCAGTCTACTATTTTAAGCTGTAGTTGAGCTATATGTTCTTAAGTATGATATCTCCTTGCTTATGGCAGTTTCATGCCATAAAACTAATTTGCTATCTATTGTAGATGACTTTCATTTTTAATTCTTTAAAAAATTTTATATTGAAGAAGGGTTAAATAAAATAATAAAAATCAAATTAGCAAGAACCTGTTTTAAAAATTCTGTTTCCTTAGTAATCGTTGAATCCAGTTAGATTTCAAAATTGGTATTTTAATCCAATTGTAACTAAAAATGTTCTTTATTTTAATGGGTAAACAAATTATATACTTACACCTGTAAAAATGAAAATTATTCAATGAATACTATGACCCTGTGCTTACAATGAACTTTTTTTTTAATTAGAGAAATTGTGGTTTACAGAACAACCATGCATAAAATACAGGATTCCCATACACCACACCAAAAACAACCTGCACTGGTATAGAACATTTGTTACCATTGATGACAGCAGTTTTTTTAATAACTGCACTATTTTTAGCAGTAGTTACTTTTGTTATACCTGATGAAAGATTATTAAAATTATAATGAAAATATTTTTAAAATGTCTTTTTCCAACAGCTGGGTACATACTTATCCAACACTTATATAAATTATGTAAAGAATCAGAAACAGAAAAACGTGTCCTAAATCCTAAAAACAAGCTTTACCAGCTTTACACAAAATATAAGAGTTTTATGTGTTACTGGCAAAACAAACATGCATATAGATACAACATATAGATATATACATATATCTTGTCTTTAAGGTTTGTTTTTTTTTTCTTTTTCTAATCTGCTATTATTTTGTTCTACTGGATTTTCAGGTATTGGCTAAGTTACCTCAGATATTACCCCTTTAAGTACTTTTTATTTTACAAGCAAATCATGAACAATTTATAACCTTACATTAACATTTTTATTTCCAAGAGGAATTTTTTAAAATTGCCTAATGCAGACTAAAATACACAATAAATACAAAACATATTGCAGATAGCCTTAAATCCTGACACGCTATACCCCACAAGTATATTTAAACAATTTATTCAAAAATATAATGCTTTACTACGTGTTGGGCACCATGCTAGTTGCTTTGTCATATATTAAGGTGAATTAGGGAAAAAAAAAGCTTTAAACCATAAAACACATTAGCAGTAGTTACATGTCTACAATTGGTGGCTTACCTAGGGGCTAAAAATGGCAACTAAAAATAAGGAACTCTGAAGCACACTTAGGATGATGTAAGTATTCCTTATCATTACAGTTACTGGTATTTGTTAATAGTGAAATAATAATTTGTCATATGCTTCCACATATATATAATCCTCCCAACCATCCTGTATATTAGATAAGAGTAGCTGCTATCTTCTTTTGTGGATGAGAAAATTGAAAGGTAGAGGTCCTGAAAGTTTGTCACACATTAAATCACAAATCACATAACAAATTCATGCTGGCGAAAGGAATAGGATCTGGGCTGTGTCTTCTAGTCTAGGATCCAAAGACTATCTAACATGTGACAGAACCCATACTTTCTAATGCTTGTCACTAGCAACTAGACTTATTCTGATCTTCTGATCATGTTTTTATTTTTGACACCTCAACTCACATATGCACAATTTTAAAGTGAACTTAACACCCATTACATAGAAGAGCAGCAAAATTACATCACACTGTTAAGTATTTCCAAATGCTTAATGGAGCTACTAATTAGTCATATCAGGGATGACCCTAAGCAGCTCAGGTCTCCAGAGAAAGCCCCAAGAGCTAAGTCACTGGACTTGAAAACACCCAAGAGTCTCAAGGCTTTGAAACTAACATGGACCTCAGGCCAGGACTCACTAGGACCACCATGAGTCTATGAACATACATAACTCCAGTGAGGCACAAATACATTACACATTAGGACATCCTCTTGGATGATTTCCTAATTCTTTGGAAACCTTATTTAACATTTTGAGTTTGCCCCCAAAGAGAGCTATTAATATTTGTGGCTTGGAAAAATAAATAAATAAATAATCAACTACAAAATCAGTAACTCTTTGATATGACTTTCTATTTTATTTATCAGAAAATAGCATATACATTTGAAACACAGTGGCACAAGTAAGTGTGTTCATCTGTTCTTTCTATAGCTTCTCTATGCTGCACATGAGGCACCACCAAGGGTCCAAGGCTCATAGGTACACTATGCTTTAATA
>JAQZBX010052238.1:0-19178 GCA_029593785.1 Cabassous unicinctus
CTCATCCTTCTCCTGTCTTCACCGGGATTCGATCCTGGGAACCTCCAATGTGGGAGAGAGGCGTTCTGCCACCTGCGCCACCTCAGTTCCTAGTTTTTCAGCGTGTCTCATCTTGGCTCTCTCCTACTCTCTCTCCTGTTAGGTCATCATCTTGCTGTGTGGTTCAGCGGGGCCAGACGGCTCACCCGCTCACAGGGTCTGGGGGTGCACCTGCGCACCTTCTATATTTTTCTTTATTTTTACCAGGAGGTACCGGGGATTGAACCCAGGTCCTTCCATATGGGAAACAGACACCCAGCCATTTGAGCCGCATCCGCCCCTCCTCCCTCTTCTTTTCTTCCTCTGACCAGCTTTCTCTTCCCCAAAAGTAACTCCTCTGCAGGTTAAAACAAGTCTCCTTCCAGATAAAAAAGGAGCCTGCCTCTCCCATCCACCCTAGTACAGCCAGGTTAAGGCTGGATTGGGTCTGGGGTCTAGAGAACAGCTTTGAATCATGGGTGTCAGAGTTGCCACCTGAACTTCCTGCCCAGCCTCCCAGGCGTGGGGGAGCCACTCCTCCACCCCTCCCCATGCGGGATGGTAGAGCAGGACCCCAGCCATTGGGCCACTCAGGGAGGTCCTGGCAGGCCTGAGGTCCCAGGGGCAGTGAGAGACCCAGTGGAAGGGGCCAGCCCTGGGAGGAGGACTTGGCACGATGACCTGGGCAGAGGCCACCTGCAGGCTGGCCGGCTGTCTTTGGGGCAGCCCAGGGAATTCAGCAAAGGTCGCCAGACACTGGGGGCATGGCCTCCTGGAATGCCACCACCCTTTGCTCTCTCCTCCTCAGTTCCAGTTCTCTTTCCTCATCACCCCTCTCTGGAACTTTGTAAGGGGCCAATTGCTTAAAGTTAGGCTATTAAACAGAATGGTTGATGTTTATTTGCTTATTGGATGGGCATTTAACATGCAAATTGAGGGCACAGGTTGCATCTCCCCCAGCAGTCACAGATCCGTCACTGGACTCATTTGGAGCCAAAGCACTTGTTTTAAAAGGCAGCCTTAAGAGACTTGGCTGGCTTTTGGCTGTGTGGTTTGGAACCGCAGAAGCTCCAGGCCCTGTTACAGAAGCACCAATCGCCGTGAACAGGGGGCAGTGGTCCACGCTGCTAGCAGGAAGGTGAACAGATGTGGGAGTGTTGGCATGGGATGGGAGACTGATTTTAAAAAGTGAATTTAAAAATTATTTTTATTAATAGACCTTATTTTTTAGGACAGTTATAGATTTACAGACAACTTGAGTTTGTTAGTACAGAGTTTCCATACACACCCCTGCACACAGTTTCCTCTATTATTAGCATCTTGCATGAGGGTAGTACATTTGTTGCAATTAATGAACTGATATTGACCCATTCTTATTAACTAAAGTTCATACTTTATTCAGATTTCCTTAGTTTTTACCTTATGTCCTTTTTCAGTTCCAGGATCCCATCCAGGAGACCACGTTACATTTAGTTGTCATGTCTCCTTAGGCTTGCTGGGCTGTGACAGTGTCTCAGACTTTCCTGGGTTCTGATGACTGTTGAGTTAGAGTACTGGTCAGATACATTGCTGGATGCACCTCAATGGGGATTCGTCTGATGTTTTTCTTGTGACTAGGCAGGGATGATGGGTTTGGGGGAGGAAGGCCACAGAGGTGACGTGCCATCCTCATCACATCACGTCGAGGGTCCACACTACCAGCGGTACTCCCCTTTGCTGATATTGACGGGATTGGGTTTCTCCATCCCTTTCAGGGTCCCCCGCCCAGCAGATTCCAGGGCCTGGCCAAAGGAGCTGTGCTCTTTCCACTCCTGGAGACGAGCACGTCAGTCTGTTGCCCCACCCTTGCTGGTTTCTGCACCATTTTCAGGTCTTGCAAGTCATAAGGTAGCACAGAGACTTTCCAGATAGGAGAACTTTATTAAAAAGAGCACACGACAGAAGCTGCGATGTGCCAAATCAGTGCCAATGCCAGGCGCCCGGCACCCCTTGAGTCTGGAGGAAGGAGCTGTGCATCTACATGCTGGAGTAGCTTGAGCAAAGGCAGCAGTTCTCCACTTTGGCTGCACCTTAGAATCAGTGGGAAACTTCTAACATTACTGATTTCTTGGCCACACCTCCAGGGTTTAGAATTTAATGGGGTTCAGTTGATTCTCAAAGTCAGGGAGTAGACCATTTTAGCTGAAAGGAATGGGAGAAGATACTGGAAGGGTAGAAAAAGACTAGGCTTAGAGGGCTTTATATGCCAGAATAAAACGTTT
Source organism: Cabassous unicinctus (assembly GCA_029593785.1). Lineage (NCBI taxonomy): Eukaryota > Metazoa > Chordata > Mammalia > Cingulata > Chlamyphoridae > Cabassous > Cabassous unicinctus. The sequence continues at coordinate 2,280 of JAQZBX010052238.1, forward strand.
GGATTTTTAAAAGAATAAATAGAACACTGAAGCGCTACCGAATGTACTTGAGTTTAGGCAGGCAATGATCAGAATATACTTTAAGGAGATTAGTCAAGCCGTAGTCAGTGTTCAGGACAGGTTGGGAGGAGGTTTACGAGGGCTGGCGCTTAGGCAGCTCTTACTGCAACGCAGGGCAGCTGACGAGGTCTGAGCAATGGAACAGAAGGATCAGATTAGAGAGTGCAGGAGTGAGCACGGCTAGGGCCATGCCCAGATGCAAGGTGGAGACTAGGAGGGTGAGAGCAAACAGTGGACTTGGCTCGGCAAGGACTGAGTCTGTCTTGCTCATTGCAGTGTCCTCAGCAATTAACAAAGTGTCTGGAAAAGCAGTAAGCAACCAATCAATGTTTGTTAATTTGGTTACTGGAAGGCTAATTGACCATTCTTTCCAAAATTACACCTTGTTTCAAAATTACCCTCACTTTCTCCACCAATTTCTGCACCTAAATGAGGACAGATCTCAGCTGTGCGGAAAGCAATCTGATTAAATAGCTCAGGCCAAAATATAAATGATGGTTAAGATTGGGAGCATTTACCTTTTCAGGGACGTATTTGGTGAAATAAAACAAAAAAATTCCCCTTGGGAGAATGTTGCGGGAGGGGGCATATATATTTGAGCAGCTGCTTTATGTCAACTGTACACTCTAATTCTGAGCCATGCAGAAAAAAAAAGGATCCATTGTTTGACAAGCCCCTGTGGGAAAGGTTGCCAGTCCCTGGGCCAGCAGTTCTGCTGGCATCCCCAGTGAGCTTAGCTCCAGTGGGCAGGACCACCTTCACCCGGTCCTGGGATATGGTCCAGCTGATGTTTGCTGGGCTCAGCAGCTGCTCCAGGTGGGTGGAGGACGAAGAGGCAGGAAAGAGTGCCCGTCGGAGCTGGAGCTCAGCTGGGATCCCACAATGGCTGGCAGCTCTGCCAGGGTCCCAGCCCTACCCCAGCACCCACCACAGTGAGCAAAGCAGATTTGGATGAGAAAATGTGATGGGAGAGAAATGACACAATGTGTGCCAAAGTTTAAAAAAAAAAAAAAGCTATGTTTTGGAATATCTGTGGCTTTGGCTGGCTAAGAACACTCCCATCAAACGAGCCCAGGTGGGTCGTGAGTCGGGAGTTAGCGTTTTCATTTCCGTTGATCTCTGTGCATTGCCACACTTTCAGGAAGGCAGCAGGAAAGAGAGGAAAGACCATAGCATTTGGAATCAACAGAGTTAGGAGCCGATCTCAGCTACACCGTTGGTAGCTGTGGGATCTTGGGCCAGTAACACAACTCTGAGCTCACATTTCCCAATCTGCAAAATGGCAAGAACAACCCACTGCACAGGCAGAGGTGGTGATCCTTTGAGCTCAGGCGGGTGAAGCTGTCTGATGGTATCTTACAAATGTGTGGTGGTGTCAGCATCATCACCATCACTCTTCAGACAACACGGGCAGGAGATGGGAAAGTGTGGGGGTGGGACGTACAGAAGGCAGGTGCCCCCTACATCTTCTGATAGCCTCCAGGATCCTGGAGGGTCCAGGGCTGAGCTATGAGACTCTGTGTTCTGCTGTGTCTTGCTCCGACCTCCCCTGGACCAGAGGAGGCATAGAGCCCCAACCTCACAGAAGGCCCGTTGGCCCTCCCTACCTGTCTTGGGTTCCAGCCCTTCTAGAGAGACACACCGAAGGGGTCCCTTGTGGGAAGCAGTGGCTTCTCCTTGCAGGACTATGGGGAAGGCAGAGGATTGGGCTGGCTGGCCGAGGGGTGGGCTATGGGGTGGAGCAAGGGCCTCAAGAGCTGGGCCTCACCAAGCTGGGGACAGTGGAGACTTCGGGTAGCTGCCTTGCAGCCAGGGAGGGGTGTGAGATGTTTTCTCCCAGGAAAAGCAGCTGTCTGTGGCTCTTCCTCCCACATCAACCCTGGTGCATTTTCCTGTCTCTGCTCTTTGGAGCATTAGCATGTGATCACGCAGGGCCACGGTGGGGGCTGCAGGGGCAGTGGAGGGTGTGTGGCTAAGGCCTCACTGGAGGAGGACAGCACAGAGCTTGTCTGGTTTTCCTCCAAAGCAGATTTCTACAGCCCTCCCCGCCCCTGCCACCCCACCCCTCCCTGCGCCTCCACCACATCCCTGTTTCTGCCTGGGACTCTGCCCCTTGGCCAGCCAATGTGGGGGTCTTGCAGCCTCTTTCTTTTGCTTTCCCTTGCCTTCCTCTGCTGCTGTCTCGTGTCCTCTCTGCTGTTTTTCTTGCATCTGCGTCTCTTCTCTTGGTGGGGGCCTGGGAGGACGTGTCGCCAACCCCCTCGCTGGCGCGCTTTCCCCACGCCACCTGTCTGCGAGCCCGGATGACGCAGGCTGTTTTTCTTAAGGCGGGAGAAGGCAGAGGCCCAGGGGAGGCTGTCTTAGCCAGGCCCCCTCCCCTCCCAGGCCCCCCCACCCCGGGTGAAGAACTCCAGAGCCTTCCAGTGGTTAGGGGGCCACCAAAGGGGGAAGAGAGGGAAGTGAGAGGCGGTGACTGGGCCCCTTTCCCTTCCCCTTCCTCTATTTCTCTTCCCCGACTTAGAAAGTGAAAAATGGAAGAGGAGGATGTTGAGGAAACAGCTAGGAAAGGATCACCGTGAAAAGACTGATAGCTGATGCTTAGAGAACAATGACTATCTGCAGGGCCTTGTGCTCGGCTCTTGACACTTGATACCACTTTTCATTGCAAGTGACAGAAACGGAACTCAGTCTAGTTTAGGCAACGCAGGGCTTCTTCGTGCAGAGCCAAACTGCAGCGGGGCAGGGCTTGGGCACCGATGGGGCCGGGATACAGCCAGGACCTTCTCCCCACCCCTCCTCCCCGCTTCTCTCTCCCCACTAGCTCTTCACTTGTCTACTGGTGGGATGATTCCCTCCCTCCCCTCCTCTCCCACCCCCACCCCCACATATCACAGTTTTGCTGCTGGGAGGCTGCCTTTCTTCCCTTGATTCTGACATGATGACACCTAGGGGAAAGCTGAAGTCCCCTACCCATTCCTTTCAGCTACCAGGGAGGGCTGTGATCAGCAGCCCCCGGTAGATAAACATGGTTGGAGAAGGGAGGAGCAGTGTCCTCCTCAAAAGGAGATGGATGTGTACGGGCAGACAAAAACAATTTCCCATCTCGTCTAATCCTGAGCTGCATACAGTTATCCCTACAGTTATCTTACACAGTTGCAGAAGCAAAGGCTCAGAGAGGTAGAGTAACTTGCTCAAGGCTGCACAGCCTCTAAGTGCCAGAGAGGCAGAAGAGCAGAGTTGTTCAGAGCAAGGACCCTGGAGCCAGTCTAGCTTGGGTTTGAACTCAGGCTCTGCTACTTTCTAGCTCTGGAGACTTGAGCAAGTTACTTAACCTTCCCAGCCTCAGTTTCCCCATCTGTATAATGGGAATGATCATAATAATGGCCACTTCTTAGGACTGCTGTGAAAATTGAATGAATTAATATATGGAAATCACTTAGAATAGCATTTGGTATGGCGTGAACACCTAATGTCAGGTATTGTTTTCCCAGTGCTTTACAGTTTATAAAGAATCTTCACATGCATTATCTCACTTGACCTTTATAATAATTGCCTTAGAAAGTGGACATGGGAATGGACTGGTTGGCCCTACACTGCCTCTACCCCATGCACTCACCCAGGCCTCATCAGCTGCACAATTCTATAAAGCATTTAAAAAAAATAATCCATTCCAGTAAACAGCCCTCTACCCAGCAGAGAGAGAGAAATTCCCTCTTGGGGGTGAGCTGGCGGGCTCTGTGCATTCTGCTGCCTTTTTCTTTCGTGAATATTCATGAAGCTGGAGCTGAAGGGGAGCTTGGCTGGTAAGCGTTTAACCGGAGGCACAAGCCCCTTCAGTGTGACTCTTTTTAGAGCTCACTCAGCCCATCTTGCAGCCTCAGCTTCCTGTGCTGGGATAGGAGCAGGAAATAGGGTGTCACCTGTGGGGGAGGGGTGGCCCTCCAAAGAGCCACAGTGAGGCAGCCTGTCAGGGCCCTTGGCTGCTGGGTGGGTGGGGGTCCTCCCCCAGGGGATGAGGGTCGGCTGCCTCCAGGCTCTGGCCAGCAGGCTCAAGGCAGGAAGGCCACCCTTCCCCTCCAGCAGGGAGGCAGACAACAGGGGGAACGCTGGAATCCAGCACCTATTAGCCAGGGACCTCCCTTTCTCTGCCTCAGTTTTATGACCTGTAAAATGGGTTTGATGATAACATACTTCATAGGCTATTTCTAAGGATTGAGAATAAACCCTCCAAGGGCTAAGAATAGCCCGTCATGGTTATTATTATCACTTCTCATATCCAATCCAGACTCCCAGTCTGGGCCTCTCACATGGGGATCCCATCTCAGAATGTTCCTTTCTATGAAGGACTCCTATGCTCCAGGTAGACCTCTGTCCTCCACCCCCAACCTAATCTCCAGCAACGTGCCTCTTCCTATTGCCAAGCTCACCACACCCTTCCACCTGGAAAACTTGCTTGCTTCTCTCCACCTTGCCTTTCACACTCTGTTCAAGGCTGCTGCCCCAGGAAGCATGCAGTATGGGTGGGGGGATGTGCTTTGTAAGCTGCGAGGAGCTCCAACCGGGCGTCGCTTCCTTGGGAGGTTCATGTTCTCCAGGAGGCACACGCCTGGGCTGGAGCACTGCACCGAGGCCCTTACGGCCAAGGAGGCTGGAGCTGAACCTTGTGGTGACATGAGGGAAAGGCGTTTTGAGGACCCACCTAGAAGGGGCCAAAGATGGAGAAAAACTCATCCTCCATATTCCAAAACAGGTGATGAAGCTTGGTCCTGTGTGGCCCTGCGTGGCTGCGGCCAGAGCGTCAAGGTTAGAGTATTTAGGGCATCGTGTTGTGGGCTTGAGGCCGCTGTGTGGTCCTCACCTCTGTTTCCAGGCTAGCGGTCACACAGTCCATCCGTCACCACAGCATGTCACCTAGCACGCGGGGTGAGGGGAGAACACAGCCCATCCCCGAAAGCAGTCCTCATACCTGGAGGGCGGGAGGGCGGGGGCCGCCTTCCAGGGCTCTTCTTTGCTTTCTTTTCACTTCTGCACATAAAACCCAAAACATCTAAGATGTGAAACAGAAAGACGATAAGCCATTTGGAGAGGGAAAAGGTGGGTGTGAGTGGAGGAGGTGGTTTGTTTTGGAGTCAGTGTCACCCAGTTGCCTCAGCCTGGATGGGGAAGCAGGGACGCACAGGTGGTGGCTGCGGAGGGGTGGGTAAGGGTGGCAGGGAGGAGCACCGGGCGAGGGGGAGAACGTTTCTTCCTCTCCAGCACTGACGCCTTACTGGAGCTCTCTATTCCTAGGCTAAACTCCTGCAAAAGTAAACACGCATTCCAAAACCCAGCCGAGGGTTTGGGCGTTGTCTGCTGTTTTGCTCTGACCACATCACCATGCTCCAGCATGTGTACCCGAGAGTGCTCGGTCCTGCAAATGATGAGCCTGCCCGCCCTTCCACAGAATCCAGGGCGAAGGAGCCTTAAAAGGCCTGCCGGGCCTGCTCTGTCTCCAAAAGGTCTTGCCTAACACAAATATATCAGCCCACCTGCGCCTATTTTCCTCCCACAGTAAAACGAATGTCTCGGGAATGTCTCAGATCTGTGCTATGGTCGTAGCCGCCTGCACCCCATCAGCCGGGACCCTCGGGAAGGACTGTTCTGGCCCCCTGCTTGCTCCCGTGTGGGAGGGTGAGAGCTGGGCCCGATGCCTTCTGAAGACCCTTCCTAGGCACGACTCCGTCCCGCGCCTTCCGGAGGCCAGTACTGCCCCCCGACCTTTCTGCAGTGGTGTTCTGGGGCTGCTGTGGCATATTAATACAAACTGGGCTTGAAACAGCAGAAAGGTGTTCTCGCAGTTCTGGAGGCCGAAATCAGGGTGCCGGCCGGGCCACAGGCCCTCAGCAGGCGCTAGGGAGGATTCTCCTTTGCTCCTGCGAGGACTGGCACGCCCGGCGTTCTGTGGCTTATGGCAGCATTGCCCCAGTCTCTGCCTCCTTTTCACGGGGCCTCCTTCTCCCTGTGTGTCTCCATGTCTCTGTGTCCAAATTTTCCTCCTCTTATAAAGACACCATTCATTTGGGGTTTAGGGCCACCCTAATCCAGTATGACCTCATATTAGGTAATTACATCTGCAAAGATCCAATTCCTAATAAGCTCATGGCCACAGTTTCCTGGGTGGACATGAATTTTTTGGGGGGATGGCACTTGCTAATCAACCCAGTATACTCTCCAATCGGAGGTCATGTTCTCTAATGGTGAACCGAGGAGCCTCGCTGTCCCCTCTCGTTGCCCCGACCACCCTCATTTCTTCTTCTCTGGCTCCGGCCGGGCAGCCCCAAGTACCCTCGGCCACGGCCCAGGATGCCGGCTGCCCCCGCATGACCGCTCCCCTCCACCAACCCTGGCCTGCCCACCTCCCAATCCCAGCGCATCAGAGCAGCCGCCAGGAGCTGGGGACATGGGTTCTGAGCCAGGCTCTGCCCCTGACTAGCTGGATGAATCTGGCACGTCACTTCTCTTCTTGGGCCTCAGCCTTCTCAGATAAAAAAAATGAGTCTTGATCTAATCATTCTACCCCCCTCTGATATTCCTTGATTCTAACTCTACCTGGTAAGCCTCACATCCTGGTTATACCCTAATTATACACAGTCAAATCTTTTGTTAGGGTTCTTTGTTGCAAAGATGTGGATACGTCACGGGCTAAACCATGTCCCTGTCCCCTGGCTTCCAATAATAGTCCAGAGTAACCAGTTAACCTAAGTAATGGGGCCAAGGTGTTCTCTGACTCTATAAGGGGTCCATTCTGGTATGTCGTGCCTGGAGCACGAGCCTATCTGCTCCTCCTTTGAGGCATCCTCTTAGTCCCCAGGCTTTGGCAATCTCTGGGCATGTTTTCGATGGGCTGAGGAAGGCAAGCAGGTGGGGCACGAGGGAAGGGAAGCAAGGCTTTGGGAGCAGAAAGAGGGAGGAAGGAGGGTGAGATAATGAAGTTTCACTGTAATTTGGAGCCTGTGCATTTTAAAGGGAGGTTGTTTTTGAGTTATTTTCACAACAGAACTGGGTATTCTATCTACCTCAGTGCTGCGTGGAATCAAAATTAATACAGCATGTTGCTATATCATCAACTCGTGGCTTCTCTTTGCAAGCAGCTTTTACCCAGCAATTAAGTGAAATTATGTGACTCAATATGGAGACATAATAGCTGGAGAAACTCTTCTGATTGCTTTCTCCTGCACATGCAGAAAGCAACTGTGCAAACGGCAGGGACATCAGGGAGGAAAATTAACACCTAGCTGCTGCTCCCATCCATCGTGTCAGCTGTTTACCAATGCAGAGATAGACGAGAACATGCAAAGGAGGGGGAAAGAGCAAAAACCTTATTATTTCTTGTAATATACTAGAGAGGCAGTCAAGTGTGACTGGTCCCATTTTCCAGAGGGGCAGAACGGACTCAATGTGTTGGGGAGCAGCAGAATGAGGAAGGATGGGGGGCTCAGGAGTACCCCACTCTAGCAGCTAAAGAGTGCTGATTTTTCAGATGCCCTAAGGTGCCAGGCCCCTCCCCAACCTTGCTCCTTGAGGCTAATGTCATATTCCTGATCCCTCCATCCCCAGCTCTGCTCAATCTGCATTGCTTTTCACCCTCTCTCTCTTCCCTCTACTCCTTAGACTTTGTGGCTGGGAAATGAGATGTAGCATTTCCCTCTCTCTTCCACCTCTTAACCCCCCACATCCCAGCCAGCTCTGGGCAGCCCAGCTTCCTCCTTGGGATAAAGGAATGAGTGGCAACTGAGAGAGTGGGGCATGCAGTGGGGCAGTTGTGTGTGTGTGTGTGTGTGTGTGTGTGTGTGTGTAGGGGGTACAGGGATCTGAGATAGTTTCTTGGTGTAGCAGTGAGACAAAGCCATTTTGTGTCCCTTGAAAGGCTCTGTACTTAATACCTGGCCACGTGGCTCAGGGGCAGTGCCAGCGGTACAACCAAGGAGATTTTTAAAAATGGCTTTAGGGGCCAAGAGGCTGAGGCACCCTGAGGAGGCCTGTGCTGAGGTATGGCTGGTATAGAGGGGCCCAGGACAGCAGCTGGAAAGCATAGAGAGTTGGTAGCTATTCAAATCTGTAAGAGGATTTCTTTCAGTACACTGTAACTTGATCAAAAATGTTATCTTCAGAATATAAGGACAGGCCTTAACTCTTTAGCTTGGCATTCAAGGCCATTCACAATCTGACTCCAGCTGTCTTATCAGAATTCTCACTAAAAAAAGTCAAACCCCCATGAGATAAAACTAGCCCTGGATTATGTGAAGTGAAACCAATTTAGGCCAGCAGTCCCCTAAGAATGAATGTTAGTTGACATAATTGCCTTCCAAAGACTAAGCCTTGGGCCCAACAGGGTTGGGAGGCCAAACCAGAGACTGCTGTGTTAAGCCCAGGACCTGGGAGGGGGCTAGAGTGATCTCATGTCGGTATCTGCCTTCCTCAGGCACCATGAAAAAGGAAACACAAATCTTCTCTGTTGGGAAGCATCCAACTTTAGGACTGTAAATTTCCCTCAGATTAAAATCTAGCAAATATGAGCTTGCAAACAGAAAAAAAGCCACTGTATGATTAAGAGATACAGAAACAACAAATAAATTTAGATCCCTGAAGATTTAAGATTTTGAAATAACCAGATATAAAATATAAACTAATATGTAGTAAATGTTGAAAGAAATAAAAGATGAGATCACAAAAAAACGAGGCAACAAAGATTATGAAAAATGACCAGGAAATTTGAAAAAGAAACAAATAGAAGTCTTCAAATGAATAATATAAATAGAAAATGAAATGGATGGATTAAATAGCAGTACACACTGTTGAAAAGAGAATTGGCAAATGAAAATAAATCTGAAAAAATTATCCAGAATGCAGCACAGAGAAACAAGAAAATATGAAAGTTAAGCAGTATTAAGAACAGAAGAATATCTAACAATTTCTATTCAAAACCTCAGAAAGAGAAAATAGAAGGGAGTAGAAACTATTTAAAGAGATAATGGCTATGAGTGTTCATCACTGATGAAAAGCATGAATCCACAGGTAAAGGAAATACAATCCACATTTAGATTTAACATAGAGAAACTCAAAACATCAAAGACGAAGAGAAGAAATTAAAAGGGGGCAGAGAGAAAAGATAGACCTCCTGTAAAGGAATGACAATAGGATACAGCAGACTTCTTAACAGCAATAATGGAAACCGGAAAGCAATGAAATAACATCAGCGAAGTGCTGAGCAAAAATAAGTAAACCTAGAATTGTGTACATAGTTAAATCATATTTCAAGATTAAGGTTGAGGGGAGCAGGTATAGCTCAGTTGTTGAGCACCTGCTTCCCATGTACAAGGTCCCAGGTTTAGTCCCCAGTACCTCCTAAAAAAATAAACAAAAAAGTGTAAGGTTGTATTAGTTTTCTATTGCTTCATGACAAATTGCACAAATATAGCAGCTTAAACAAGACACATTTATTATCTCATCATTTCTGTAGGTTGAAAGTACAGGCACAGCTTATCTGGGTTATTTGCTTCAGTGTCTCGCCAGGCTACAGTTTCAGTATTGGCTAGGGTTTTAGTCTGATCAGATGATCAACTGGAGAAAGATCCACTTCCAAGTTCCCCCACATTGTTGGAAAACTTCAGCTCCTTGTGGTAGCAGAACTGAGGTCCCCATTTTCTTGCTGGCTGTTGATAGGAACGTCTTCCAGCTCCTAGAGGTTGCCCACAGCTCCTTGCCATGCATCCCTTCCCATGGGCCCTCTCACAACATAACAGCTTACTTTTTCAAGCCAGCAAGGGAGAATATTCTCTAGCTCTAGCCTGCTAAGATTGAGTATTATATACATATCATCATGTGAGTGACATCCCATCATCTTTGCCATATTACTTACTCAAGTGAGATCCGTCACTTCTGCCATATTCTATCGGTTAGAAGCAAAGTTGCAGCTCCTGCCCACTTTCAAAGAGGGGGTGTTATGCAAGGGCTTGACCACTAGAAGGTGGTATTAATTGGAGGATCATCTTTGGGTCTGTCTGCCACAAGGGTGAAAAGAAAACATTTTCAGATGAACAAAAACTGAGTTTATCATTAGATTTTTATTAAAGAAAAATTTTAAAAATGATCTTCAGGAATAAGCAAAATGGCTTGAAGGATGGCTGAAATTCAAAGAGAATGGTGATCAATCAATTAGCAAATATTTTGTGTTGGCTATCAGTCGCTGTGAAGAAAATCACCCCCAAACTCTGAAGCTTAAAGCAACAAATATTTATGTCAACCAGTTTCTGAGGTCCCGGAATCTGGGAGCAGCCTAGCTGGGTGTTTTGGCTCAGGGTCTTTCATGAGGTTGCAGTCAATCTGTCATCCGGGGTGGGCACCTTCCGAAGGCTGGAGGGCCCGCCACCAAGCTCACTTATGTTGCTCATAGCAGGTCTTACTGTTACTACTTTGTGGGCTTTTAGCTGAGACCCTAAGTTATTTGCCACATGGGCCTCCCTACAGGGGTGCCTGAGTGTTCTTAAGACACGGCACCTAGCTTCCCCAAGAGTGTGCAATCCAAGACAGAGAGAGTGAGAGAAGAAAGCCATGGTGCTTTTTTTTTTTTTTTTTAAGGAGACACTGGAGATTGAACCCAGGACCTTGTACACGGGAAGCAGGTGCTCAACCACTTGAGCTACATCCACTCCCCAATGGTGCCTTTTATAACCTACTATTAGCAGTGACATCCTATCACTTCTGCCATATTCTATTGGTCACACAGACCAACCCTGGTACAAAGATATAAACACAGGAGGTACTGGGGGCCGTCTTGAAGACTGGCTACTTTACATGTGGATAAATCTAAACAAACATCGTTTTCATGAAGTACAAATAATAATATCCATTTTGTAGGATTAAAAAAAGACAGGGCTGAAATATTGTACAGTAATAACATATATATCAGGAAGGGATTGATTTAAATGAAAAGTTCTACTAGTCTTTTTCAAGGAGGGTATTATACCTAATAACTATTTTACCTACTAACTGTAGACTATTTTAGTCTTTGTTAAGTTGAATACACGTGGTATAGTTCCCAAGGAAGCCACTAAAAGATTAGAAATAGCTTGTATAATTTCTAAACCAGTAGAGGGGGGATGAATATGAAAAAATAATCAATCAAACAGAGTGAAGAAAGGAGAAAGAAGCAAAGAAGTACAAGAAAAGTCGGGGGAAAAGATATCAGAAATTGGACCCAATATATCAATAATCACAGTAAAGTTAAATGGAATAAACTTGAAAGTTAATAGAGACCATCAGTTTGATTTTTTAAATCCAGCTCTTTGCTTTTAATAAGATGCACACACTACACATAAGGACACAGAAAGGTAGAAAGTAAAATAGAATTTAAGACAGAGAAGATCACTATAAAATCCTAAAAGACCCAACTCCCAGGACATTTTAACAATTTTAAACTTTCTGTTAGAATATTGTTAATAAGTATAGGGATAAATTTGTAAATCCTTCTTTATAAAGTTGGATTTCAAAGCACCTAGCTCAATTTTCAAACAGTCCAAAAAATTAGAAAAGATACAGGAATTTAAACATGGACATATAGAACTTTCTTCCTAACAATTAAGGAATTTGTCATCTTATAGGCTTACATGGAATATAAATATATATATATATTTAAGATTTATTTATTTATCTATTTTTACCACCCCCCCCCACCCCCCCGTTTTTGCTGTTTTTGTGTCCATTCGCTGGGCATTTCTCTGTGTCTGTTTCCTGCCCTCTCTTCTCATCCTTCTCCTGTTTTCACTGGGATTCGATCCTGGGAAACTCCAATGTAGGAGAGAAGTGTTCTGCCACCTGCACCACCTTAATTCCTGGTTTTTCAGCGCGTCTCGTCTTGGCTCTCCCTTTGTGTCACTCTCCTGTTACGTTATCATCTTGCTGTGTGTCTTGGCAGGACCTGGCATGCCCTCATGTGGGGCCTGGCGGCGCACCTGCGCATGGGACCTGGGGGCTTGCCCGCATGCAGGGCCTGACAGCACGCCCACTTGCGGGGCCTGGCGGCCCACACGCCTTTTATATTTTTCTTTATTTTACCAGGAGGTCCCAGGGATCGAACCCAAGTCCCTCCGTATGGGAAATGGATGCCCAACCATTTGAGCCACATCTGCCCCTATATATATTTTAAATAACTGGCCATGTACTGGGCTATAAAGTGAGTCTCAATAAATTTCAAGGCATACATATCACACAGACCACAGTCTCTGATCACAATGCATTTGTTAGAAGTCAGTATTAAAAGTAAATTTAAAATCACTGTACATTTTTAAAATTTAAGAACACGCTTCTTAACAATGCATGGGTTAAATAAGAAATTATAACTGAAGTTTAAAGTACTTAGAACTAAACAATATCCATGTGTCAAAACTTATGTGATGGAGGGAAAGTGGCATTTAGAGGGAAATTTGTAGTCTTAAATGCTTATATTGGAAAATAAGAAAGGCTAAATATTAATGAGCTAAGTATCCAACATAAGAAGATAAACATAAACAAAACAATAGAATAAACCCAAAGAATGTATAAGGACGGTATAAAGGACAGAATTAATTAAAAATTTAAACCATCCAAATAAAGAGAATCAACAAAGCCAAGAGTCGGTTCTTTGAAAAGACTAATAAAATAGCTAAACCTATGGCAAGACTGATCAAGAAAAATGGGGTAGTCATAAATAAACAATGTTAAGAATGAAAAAGATCCTGCAGAAATTAAAATGATAAGAAAATACTATAAACAACATAATGACAATAAGTTTGAAAGAAGGGCAAATTCCCATAAAATTATAACTTATTCAAGAAGAAATAGAATTCTGAACAATGCTGTAACCAGTAATTAATTGACTAAGTAATTTAAAATCTCCCCTCAAAGAAAATACCAAGCCCAGCTGGATTTACAAGTTTAGTTCCACCAAAATTTCAAAGAACACTTTATTCCAATCTTCTGCAAGCTCTCCCAGAGAATAGCAAGAGAAGGAAACCTTTTTCTGTAAGGCTAGTACTTCCATGATACCGAAACCTGGCAAGGTTAATGTAATAAAAATTATACTCCAATCTCACTCATGCACATAGATGAAAAAAATATCCTAAATTAAGTATGAGCAAACCAAATCCAGCAGATAATACATTAGTTTTATCCTAGAAATGTAAAGGTGGTTCAACATTAGAAAATCCATATATACATATATAAGTATATATATATACTTTACATATATATATATACTTTATCTCATTGATAGATTAAAGGAGAATAACCATATGATCTCAGTAGATACAGAATACTCATTCATAATTAATTTTTTAAAAAAACCAAAGTCTTTTGGCAAACCAAGATTACAGGGGAACTTCCAAAGCATTAGAAGCACTGCATTTAAAATCAAGAATAAGATAGTTGTGTGTATCCATTATATCTGTTTCTGTCCCACATGTTACTGGAAGTCCTAACTAGTGCAATAAGACAAGAAATAGAAATTAACAGTGTAAGAATTGGAAAAGAAGAAATAATACTATTATTTACAGATGATATGACTGTCTACAGAGAATACTCAAAGCATTCCATAGGTAAATTATTAACAATAAGAGAGTTTAACCAGATTATTGAATGTGATATCAGTATATAAAAATCAATTTCATTTCTATACATCAGCAAAAATTAGAACACACACAAAAGATAACATTTAAAATAATAATAAAAATTATCAAATATCTAGGAATAAAATCTAACAAAAGATGTGTAAGAAACATATGAAAGCATTTACAAAACTTTATTAAAGTACATTAAAAGGACCTAAACAAATGAAAAGATTTATTTATGCAAGGAGGCTTGATATCAGAAAAATGTCAGATCTCACCAAATTGTTCTAAAGCTAGATCATTGCAATTCCAATGAAAATCACGACAGTCTTTTGATGAATTTAACAAGCTGATTCTAAAACACATACAAGAGCAAAAGGCTAGGAAAAAGACATTCCTGAAGATATGAGGAACAAATGTGAATTTCATGATACATGAACGGTCTCTTAATTTAAAAAATATCGGACTAGTAAGACACGGGAATCTCTTCTCCAGAAAAATAGCTAGAGGACAGGCTGAAACAGCCCCAAAAAAGATCTTCTAGGGTTTAGGACAGAAGGTGAAGGCTGCACACCACCCAGAGGAGAAACGGACAAAAGAGGGAAATTGGGAAGACAGAACTGTGAGTTGGAATCAGCAGGGCTGCTGCTGCCGGCACCCTCCCCTACACTCTTTAGAATTCTCGGGCCTCTGACCTGCGACTACAGACAAAGGGGGCTCCAGGGATCTACCACTCCAGGAAAGTGGAGAGATAGGGACACAGCCTAAGGCTGACTCAGGTTCTGACCCGCAAATATGGGCTGTGGAGCCCCACGGACCCTTCCACACGGTGGTTTGCCCTGGGACCTTACGAAGGACTGGAGAAATCCAACTCTCGCAAGCTCCCTCTTCTAGCCTGGACTAATTGTTGAGGACTCCACAGGAGAAGGGAGAGGGAACCTGGGGCTGACTCGGCTTTTGAATCCCAGGTTTGGTCTGCCCTGTCCCGAGAGCCCTTCCAGGCCGGGTGGGGCTGCGCCATTGTTTGCCTTGGAGCCTGCAAGTGGCTAAAGATATACAAACCTCCCAATCTCCTCTTCTACTAACAGGGACTGGTAGTTGAGGACTCAGAGGGGAGTGGAAATATTTCCTAGCTGGGAAAAGGGAGGGGGCTGCCAGAGAAGACTGGAGAACTGTTTCAGAAAGTTTGAATTACAAGGCTCTTAGCCTCCAGACAGGAAGCTCTATCACATTAATCTGGTCTGTGTCACAACAAATACACTCCGACCAGGCATTGAATTGAGAGCTGCCAAAGAGCACCATCTCCTGGCAGACCAAGGAAGTGCATATAAGAAAATTAAAAATAAGTAGGAGAGGCTTTTCCTGGCTTCTATAGTCTCCCTGCCCAAGGCCCTAGGAAGCGACTCTACAACCAATTACTGGGTCCAGTGCCAAGTTTTGAGCAACCAGCAGGACAAACCTAACAATCCAGGTCAAGCCAAAAATCAAAGTGCTGTGGTAACTCACAGCCTCCTGCCACCAAATCCCTATAAAAGAGAAAGAGATTGAGCATCTGAGTAAACTACATCCTAACCAGATGCCTAAACACCAGCAAAAAATTACGAGCCATACTAAGAAAATAGAAGACATGGCCCAAGAAAAGGAATACATCAAAGTCCCAGAAGAGATGCAGAATTTGAGAGAACTAATCAGTGAGATGAGCACAAATATCCAAAATCAAATTAATGAGTTGAAAGACAATATAGTTAAAGAGATAAATGACATCAAGAAGACACTGCGTGAACACAAAGGAGAATTTGAAATCCTGAACAGAAAAGTAATGGAGTTCATGGGAATGAAAGACAAAATAGGTAAGGTCAAAAACACATTTGGGGCATACAACAGCAGACTTGAAATGATAGAAGAAAGAATAAGTGATACCAAAGACAGAGCAGCTAAAATTGAAGAGAAAAAAGAAGAGAGAGAGAAAAGAATGGAAAACATTGAGCAGGGGCTCAGAGAGTTGAATGACAACACAAAATGCAAAAATATACTTGTCATGGGAGTTCCAGAAGGGGAAGAGAAGGGAAAAGGGGCAGAAAGAATATTTGAGGAAATAATAGCGGAAAATTTCCCAACTCTGACGAAATAAATAAACTTACATGTCCAAGAAGCACACCGTACCCCAATCAGAATAAATCCAAACAGACCTACACCAAGACACAAACTACTCAGAATGTCAAATGTCAAAGATAAAGAGAAAATTCTCAGAGCAGCAAGAGAGAAGCAAAAGATCATGTACAAGGGATGTGCAGTAAGACTTAGTGCAGATTTCTCTTCAGAAACCATGGAGGCAAGAAGACAGTGGTATGATACAATTAGGAAACTGAAAGAGAAAAACTGCCAGCTGAGAATTCTTTATCCAGCAAAACTGTCCTTCAAATATGAAGGTGAGTATAAAATATTCACAAACAGAAAGAAAGAGAGTTTGCAAAAAAGAATCCACCTTTGCAGGAAATATTAAAGGAAGCCTTAGAACCTGAAAGAAAAAGACAGGAGAGAGAGGCTTGGAGGAGAGTATAGAAGAATAGCAGAAAGGATAACCAAAAGAGTAAAAAGAGAGACAAAAATAAGATGACATATGGAAACCAAAGACTAAAATGGAGGAAGTAAATAGTGCATTTACAGTAATATCATTGAATGTGAATGGATTAAACTCCCCAATCAAAAGATACAGGCTGATAGAATGGATTAAAAAAAAAAAACATGAGCCTTCCATATGCTGCTTACAAGAAACTCACCTTAGACCCAGGGATACGAACTGGCTGAAAGTGAAAGGTTGGAAAAAGATACTCCATGCGAATAGCAATCAGAAAAGGGCAGGGGTAGCTATACTAATATCAGAAAAAGCAGACTTTAAATGCAAAAAAGTTATAAGAGATATAGAAGGCCATTATATGTTAATAAAAGGGATGATCCTCCAGGAAGATATAACAGCCATAAATATCTACGCACCTAACCAGGGTACCCCAAAATATATGAGACAAACTCTGGCAAAACTGAAGGGAGAAATAGACATTTCTACAATAATCATTGGAGACTTCAACACCCCACTCACATCATTAGATAGAACAACTAGACAGAAGATCAACAAGGAAACAGAGAACTTGAACAATATGATAAACAAGTTAGACCTAACAGACATATACAGAACACTGCATCCAAACTCAGCAGGTTA
>JAQZBX010052239.1:6822-19276 GCA_029593785.1 Cabassous unicinctus
TTTTTTTTTTTTTTTTTTTTTAATTATATCCATCTTTGTGGATATGAGTGATGCTTTCAATTTGCATTTCCCTAATGTCTAGTGATGTTGAACATCATGTGGTTATTGGCCCTTTGTATGTCTTCTTTGAACAAATGTCTGTTTAACTCCTTTGCCCATAATTTATAGCGTTGTCTTTTTTTAAGATTTCTTTCTTTCTTTATTTCTCCACCTTCCCCCCACCCCTTATTGTTTTCACTCACTGTCAGCTCTCTGTGTCTGGTCGTCTTCTTATTTAGGAATCACCAGGAACCAAACCCAGGACCTCCCATGTGGGAGGATGGTGCCCAATCATTTGAGCCACATCCACTCCCTGCTTGTTGTGTCTCTCGTGTCTCCTCCTTGTTGTGACATCTCGTTGCGACATCTCATTGCCACATCTTGTCGGGTCAGCTCACTTCGTCAGCCCATCTCATCAGCTCACTGTCTTGCTCATCTTTAGGAGGCACTGGGAACCAAACCCAGGACCTCCCATGTGGGAGGCAGGCACCCAACTCTTTGAGCCATATCCACTCCCTTGTTTGTCTTTTTGTTGTTACATTGCAAAAGTTCTTTATATATTATGAATATTAAACCCTTATTGAGTGTATGGTTTAAAACTATTTTCTCCCATTCTTTAGGTTATCTTTTCACTTTCTTGATAATTTTCTCCAGTGCACAAAAGTTTTTAATTTTGATGAACTCAGATGCATCTGTTGCTTCTTTTGTTGCAAATGCTGTGGGTGTCATATCTTAAAATCAATTGCTAAATCCTAGGTCATGAAGATTTGCCCCTATGTTATCTTCTATAAGTTTCATAGTTTTAGCTCTTACACTTCGATATCTGATCCATTTGAATTGATTTTTGTATATGGTACAAGGTATTCTTCTAGAATATCTGGTGTGTTGAACAGTTGTTCATAATATTCTCTTATAGCCCTTTTTATTTCTGTAAGGTCAGTTGTGATATCACCATTTTCCTTTTGGATTTTAGTTATTTGCTGCTTTTCTCTTTTTATCTTTGTCGGTTTGTGCTTTCTTTTACAAAAGCTGAACTCTCAGAGCTTCTCATTTTCTCTGGCACTCCTGTAGTTGTTCTAAATGTCCATTCTGTTTACAGCATTATCAACTAGTTAATTCCAGTCTCTTTTTCCAGCTCTTTCACTTTTCTTGTGGAGGGAGCAATGTATAACTTCCTACTCCTCCATTTTGTACCTGTACCTCCTTATTTTTTAATATCTTTAGACTCTATAGTGAATTCACAGCTTTCATTCCTGATGTGGGTAATTTGTGCTTTGCTCTTTTTTGCCTGATCTGCCTTGCTATTAGCTTATAAATTTTTGGATCCTGTCAAAAATCCAGCTCTTGGTTTCATTGATTTTTTTTTTTTTTTTTTTTTTTTTTTTTTTTTTTTTTTTTTTTTTGTCTTTTGCATTTCAGTTTGCAATTTTATTGATTACTACTTTGATGTTTATTTCCTTTGTTTTGCTTACTTTCGGTTCATTTGCTCCTCTTTTCCAATTTCTCAAGGTTAGAGTTGAGGTAATTGATTTGAGCCCTTTCTTTTCTAATATTAGCATTTAGTTCTATAAATTTTACCATTAATACTGCTAAAGCACAAATTCTGATATATTGTTTTTTCATTTTTCTTCAGTTCAAAACACTGATTAATTTTCCTTTTGAGTTATTTGATGCAAGAGTTATTTAGTGTTGTGACGTTTAATTTGCAATTATTTGTGAGATATTCTAGCTGTCTTTCTGTTGTGTGATTTTTAAAATTTAATTACATTGTGACAGAGATCCTACTTTGTATGCCTTGAATTTTTAAAAATGTACGAAGAATTGTTTTATGGCCCAGAATATGATTTGCTGTGGTCAATATTTTGTGTATTCTACTTTTGTTGGATGGGGTGTTTTTCAAATGTCAGTTAATTGTCAGTTGATTGAGAGCATTTTTCCAGTCTATTATTTTCTGATTTTCTACTTGTTCTTCAGTTATTCAAAGAACCTCCAAGTATATTTGTCAATATATTTATTTGTCCTTAAAATTCATTTTTGCTTCTTGTATTTTGAAGCTGTAAGGGGCATAAATGTTTAAGATTGTTATGTCCCCTTATTAATTGACCCATTTGTCATTATGAAATGACCTTCTTTATCCTTGCTAATATCACTTGCTCTGAAATCAACTTTATCTGATATAACCATCTCAGCTTTGACTATTATTACTACAAAAAATCTTTTTCCATCCTTTTACTTTTAACCTCCTTGTGTCTTTATATTTAAAGGGAGTTTCTTGTATCAGCTTATAGTTGGTTCTTGGGGTTTTTTTTTTTAATCCAACCTGACAATCTTTGCCTTTTAATTGTTGGTGTTTAGACCATTTATATTTAATAGTTATTAATTGTATGGTTAGGTTTAGATCTACCATTTTGCTATTTCTTTCGTATTTGTCCCATCTCTTCTTTCTTCCAATTTTCCTGGGGTTTTTTTTGTTTGTTTGTTTGTTTTGTCTTCTTTATATTAATTCGGTATTTTTTATGATTCTGTTTTATCTCCTTTATAAGCTTACTAGCTATTACTTTTTACTGTGTTATTTTTAGTGATTGCTTTAGAGATTAGTGTATACATGTTTAACTTACCACAACCTACCTTCTAATGAGATTACACTATTTATAATTCAGTGTAAGAACAATACAATAGTATACTTCCAGTTTTCCCCTCTTGGCCTTCATGCTATTGTTTTCAGATACTTTATTTATATATATCATAAACCCTTTAATACACTTATTATTTTGTTTACAACAATCAGGTATCTTTTAAAGAGACTTAAATAAGAAACATATCTTTTATATTTACCCACTTGGTTACCATTACCATTACTCTTTTTTGCTTCACATAGAGACAAATTTTCATCTAGTGTCATTTTTCCTTCTTCCTGAAGGACTTTCTTTCACATTTCTTGCAGTATGGGTCTTCTGGTAATTACTTCCTTCAGCTTTTGTGTATCTAAGAAGTATCTTTATTTTACCTTATGTTTGAAAGATAATTTTGTAGGGATTACAGTTCTAGGTTGACAGTTTTGTGGGGTATTTTCCCCCATTCAGTACTTTGAAAATGTTGCTCCATTCTCTTTTTGCTTACCTTGTTTCTGACATATCTGCAGTCATCTTTATCTTTGTTCTTTTGTATGTCACATGTCCTTTTCTTCAGGCTGATTTAAGATTTTTCTCTTTATCACCTGTTTTGATCAATTTAATAAAGATATATCTTAGTTTAGTTTTCTTAATGTTTCCTGTGATTGGGATTTGCTGAGCCTTTTGGATCTGTGGTTGTATAGTTTTCATCAAATTTTGAAATGTTTTGACAATTATTCCTTCAAATTTTTGTTTCCCCTACCTTCAGAGACTCCAGTTACATGTATATTAAGTCACTTGAAGAGTCCCACAACTCACTGTTGCTCTTTGCATTTAAAAAAAATTTTTTTTTCTCTCTCGTTCGTTTTCGATCCTTTCAGTTGCTATGCCTTCACATTCAATAATATTTTCTCCTGCAGTGTCTAATCTGTGGTTAATACTATCCAGTGCATTTTTCATCTCAGACATTGTAATTTTCACTTCTAGAAATTAAATTTTTGCCTTTTCTATATCTTTCATGTCTCTACTTGATATTTTGAACATATTGAATATAATTATAACTATTTTAATATCCTTGCCTATTCGCGCTAATATCTGTGTCAGCTCTGCATCAGTTTCAATTGATTATTTATCTCCTCATAATAGGTAGTTTTCCTTTTTATTTATATGCCTTGTCAACTTTGCTTGGATGCCAAACATTTTGAATTTTACCTTATTGGGTATTTTTTATTCCTGTCAACATTCTGGAACTTTGGTTTGGGGTTTAGTTAAGTTACTTGGAAACAGTTTGATCTTTTCAAGTCTTGCTTTTATTATTTGTTGCCTGGGTCTATAGCAGTGCTAATTAACCTCCACTATTAAGGCAAGACCTTCCTAAGTACTCTCCTCAAAGTGTCATGAATATGAGTTTTTTCCACTCTAGCAATTATTCCAGGTCTCTCTGTGCATGTGACACTATTCTCTAATCCTTTCAGGTCATTTTTTCCTGGCCTTGGGTAATTTCCTCATATGTATGCTCTGGTCAGTACTCTACAGAATACTCCAGGGTGACTCTCTACAGATGTCCACATCTCCCTGTGCAGCTCTTCCCTCTCCAGTACTCTGTCCTGTCAACTCTAGCACCTTGGTCTCCCCAGACCCTCAGCTTTCTGTCCACAACTAGGAACACTGTCTCTCCAGATACTCAGGTTTATCTCCACAGACTCACACAGTCTGTTAGGCTCCTCCTCCTGGGTTCGCCCTGCCCTTACCAGGGCCTGGAAACTCTCAGATCAGCAAGCTGGGTAAATTATGGTTTGCCTCATTTGTTTCCTATCTGTCAAGGATCGTTGTACCTCATTGCCTAATGTCCAATGTCTCAAAAACTGTTATTTCATATATTTGGTCTGGGGTTTTGTTGTTGCTCATGTTGTTAATTCAGGCAGGAAAGTAAATTCATCCCTGAGATGGTACACTAGAAAGACATGGTCTTTCTTCTCTCCCAGAAAAATAGCTAAAGGACTGGTAGAAACAGCCTGGAAAAAAATGTTCTATGGGTTTAGAACACCAGAAGAAGGCTGGACACCACCCCGAAGAAAGAGGTAGACAAGAAAAGAGTCTTGAAGGAAAGACTTTGAGTAGAAGCTGCAGCTGCAGTGCTGGTACCCTTCCTTCAACCTATGAGCAGACAATTTTGAATTCTCTGGCCTAGGACTGGCAACTACAGACTGGGGGCTGCAGGAATCCACCTCCTCAGGAAACAGAAGAGAGGGATGCAGCCTAAGACTGATTCAGCTTTGGCCAACAAACTTAGTCTGCTGTATCCCACAAGCACCTACAGGCCAGGTGGGGCTGTACCATTGTTTGACTTGGGAGCTAGCACTGGACTAAAGAGATCTGACCCTCTCAATCACCCTTCCTAATGACCGGGCCTGGTTGTTGAGGATGCAGAGGGAGTGAAATTATTTCCTACCCAGCAAAAGGGAAGGGGTTGCCAGCAAAGGTTGGAGGACAGCCTCTGAGGAGCTTTGAATTGCAAGGCTCTGAATAGCCTCCAGGTAGGATTCTCTTTCACATTGTTGCAGTCCAAGTTGTAGTGAATACACTCCTACAAGGATTTGAACTGAGACAGCTGCTGAAGAGTACCATCTGCTGGCAGACCAGAGAGTGCATGTGAGGAATTTAAAGGAAATAAGTGGAGAGGCTATTTCTGGCCTTTACAGAGAGGCTATTTCCTCTCTCCCCAAGGCCCTTGGAAGAGGGTCTGCAACCCATTACTGGGTCCATGGCCCAGACTTGAGCAACTAACAGAGACAATCCTAAAGACCTAGAACAGGTTGAACCAAGAATCAAAGAATGTTAGTAACACACAGCCTCCCACCACTAAATCCCTATGAAAGAGAAAAATTGAGCATCAGAGTAAACTCACCATTATAATCAGATGCTTAGACAGCGGCAAAAAATTACAGACCATACTAAGAAAATGGAAGAAAAGGCCCAAGCAGAAGAATATATCAAAGCCCCAGATGAGACATAGGATTTGAGATACCCAACAAGAGTCATACAAATTTCCAAAATCAAATTGAGTTAAAAGACAATTTGACTAAAGAGATAAAGGACATCAAGAAGACACTGAACAAGTACAAAGAAGAATTTGAAAACCTGAATAGAAAAGTAACAGAGCTCATGGGGATGAAAGACGACATGATAGTGAGATCAAAACCACATTAGAGGCATACAACAGCAGACACTAAATGATAGAAGATGAAATAAGTGATACAGAAGACAGAGTAGCTGAAACTGAAGAGAGAAAAGAATGGAAAAAATTAAGCAGGGGCTCAGGAAGATGAATGATAACATGAAGCATAACAACATACATGTCATGGGAGTTCCAAAAGGAGAAGAGAAGGGAAAAGGGGGAGAAACAGTATTCGAAGAAATAATGGCTGAAAATTTACCAACTCTCATGAAAGAAATGAATTTATATGTCCAAGAAGCACAGCATACCCCAATCAGTATAAATGTGAATAGACCTTCTCCAAGACACATACTGCTCAGACTGTCAAAGGACAAAGATAAAGAAAACATGATGATAAGGCCTTAGAAGGAAATAATTGTGAGATGCTTGACAGAAAAGGCCTAGAGTGCTTTGAAGAGACTGTTAGTAGGAATATGGACACTAAAGAGACTTTTTAAGAGGCCTTAGAAGTAAATGATGGAACTATTATTGGAAACTGGAGGAAAGGCGATCCATGTTTTAAAGTCGCAGAGAACTTAGCAAGATTAACTCGTGATGTTTTATGGAAGGCAGAATTTGAAAATGGCGAGCCTGGGCATTTAGCTGAAGAACTTTCCAAAGTAGACTTGGAGAATGCAGCTTGGCTTCTCCTTGCAGCTTATAGAAGAGAGAGAGGAGTTGAGAACTGAATTGTTGGGCACAACAAAACCAGAAACTGTTTCTGGAAATTCTAAGCCTCTGGAAATCAAGCCCCCAGATGATAGTGCCCCATTTGAGGAATTAATTAAACTTGGAACTTGTAAATCAGGATTGAAAATGCAGTTATCTAGGAAAGACTTCTGGAAAATCTTACTGTCTGGTGGCTTGGACCCCTGATTCCTGCATGCTAAACCAACAAGCTTTTTGTGAGAGTTATATGAAAAAAAACAACTGTCAGCCTGGACTAAAAGGGACATGGAAGGGAAAACAACTTCAAGAGGAAAACTGTGGAAGCTGAGATCTGGAATTACAACATCTCTTTGGTCCAAGAGAAGGACTCCACCCATGTGTACAGAGAGGGAAAGTTTGCCCCAGCAGTTGAAGAGGGTGGATGTTCCAGACCACTGTTCAGGGAGATTTTTGCCACCCCCAGGGTACAGAGAGGGTGGAGCACATTCCCCAAGGGTTGGGGAGAGTGAAGTCTGGAGCTCAGTCACCACCCAGATCCTTGATGAGAGTGAAACCAAGAAAATGGCTGTTGGGCAAGTCTGTGGAAAGAGTGGGCCCCCATGAGGCCCCAGGGAGAAGAAACCATCATCTTGAGAATGACTCTCAGACTTTGAAATCTAATGAAGTATGCCCTGCATACTTCATTGGAACTGTACGGGACCTGTGACTCATGTTTCCCTCCAAAATTCTCCTTATGGTAATGCAAATGTTTATCCTTTGTCTATCCCTTTGTATATTGGAAGCAGATAAATAGTTTTGTAAGTTTCAGGTGTCTACATCCAGACAGAACTTTGCCCCAAGACAAACTGTATTTCTTTAAACTGATTGTGATATGATTTTGTACTTAGCGTTGTTACTGATTTAAAGTTTTTTGGAATATTGTAATGTCTTTTTGGAATTCAGAGGGTGGAGTGTAGCAGTTTGATATTATTTATGAATTCCAAAAAAGATATTTGATTGTGTTTGTAAACTGGTCTGTTCCTCTGGGTGTGATACCCTTTGACTATATTAGATTCAGCTGAGATGTCTTTGGTTAAATTATGTTAAGATTAGGGCTTTGATTCAACCATGTCATTAGGGTGTCAGGGCTGAGTTCCCACCCCCTTGGTGGGCTAATAAAACAAACTTTCACACAGACGTAGACACACAGAGAAGAACAATACGGAGGAAGGGAAACAGCTCATTAGACATGGCAGAGGCCCCAGGAAGAGAGATGAGCCTTATAGTCTACAGCTGACATTGTAGAGAGAACAGAGCAGCTGAGCCCAGAAAGAAATGAGCCCTGGAGAAAGAGATGAGACTTATGCCACCCTACAGCTGTGAGCAGAAGAAGCTGGACCCACAGAGCCTTAAGAGGAAAGAGGAAGGCTGAACCCTCATAGACATTGCCTGCCATCTTGTGTCAACACATGGAAACAGACTTTGGGTGAGGAAGTACCTCTTATGGTACCTTGAGTTGGACTCTTCAGGGCCTTGTGACTGCAAGCTTTTACCCCCAAAAATGTACCCTTTATAAAAGCCAACAAATTTCTGATACTTTGCATCAGCACCCCTTTGGTTGACTAATAAAAGTGGTATATCCATACAATGGAGTATCATTCAGCAATAAAAAGGAATGAAGTACTGATACCTACTTCATCATGGATGAATCTTGAAAACATGCTAAATGAAAGAAGCCTGTCACAAAAGACCGTATATTATATGATAGCATTTATATGAAATACCCAGAATAGGCAAATCCATAGAGACAGAAAGTAGATCAGGGACTGCCTAGGGTTGGGGGGTTTTGAGGAAATGGGGAGTGACTGCTAATAGGTACGGGTGTCTTTTGGGGGTGATGTAAACATTCTAAAATTGATTGTAGTAATGGTTGTACAACTCTGTGACCATATTAAAAACCAATGAACTGTATACTTTAAATAGATTAAAGGAGGCTAATGAGACATGACAACCAGCTATAATACCTGACCCTGGCCTGGATCCTGTCTGGAGGAATATGCAGTAAAGGGCATTATTGAGTCAACTGACAAAATTAGAATCTGAATAGTAGTTTAGAGAAAAGTATTTTATCAACCAAAATTTATGAAGTTCACATCTGCGCTGTAGTTAGGTAACAGAAAAATCCCTATTCTTAGGAAATACACCTTGCAGTATCTAAGAATACAGAGTTGTAACGTTTACAACTTCCTCTCAAATGGTTCAGAAAAAAATGTGTGCATGTATATGTGTTTGGAAGGGAAACAAGTGATAAAGCAAATAGGGTAAAATGATAATAATAGGTTAATTTGACTAAAGGATATACCGCTGTTCTTTGTACTATTTTTATTTTTGCAACCTTTTGTAACTTTGAAAATGCCTCCAAATAAAAGTTAAAAAAAAAGAAAGAAAGAAAACATGAGAGCAGCAAGGGAAAGGTAAACCATCACATGCAAAGGACGCCCAGTAAGACTTAGTGCAGATTTCTCATCAGAAACCACGGCAGCGAGAAGACAGTGGTCTAGTATAATTAGGATACTGAAAGAGAAAAACTGCCAGCCAAGAATTCTTTATCTGGCAAAATTGTCCTTCAAATATGAAGGTGAGTTTAAAATATTTATAAATAAACCAAAACTAAGAGAGTTCGTAAAAAGGAATCTGCCTTTGCAGGAAGTATTAAAGGGAGCTTTACAGCCCAAAGAAAAAGACAGGAGGCAGAGGCTTGGAGGAGAGTGTAGAAGGCAAGTATAGCAGAAAGGATAACCAAAAAAGTAAAAAGAGAGATGAAAATAAGATATGATATATGAAAACCAAAGAAGAAAATGGTGAAAGTAAATAATGTATTTACAGTAGTATCATTGAAGGTGAATGGATTAAACTCCCCAATCAAAAGATATAGACTGATGAAATGGATTAAAAAACAAAAAACATGGGCCATCCATATGCTGCCTACAAGAGACTCACCTTAGACCCAGGGATACAAACCAGCTGAAAATGAAAGGTTGGAAAAAGATACTCCACACAAACAGTAACCAAAAAAAGAGCAGGGGTAACTATACTAATACCAGACAAAACAGACTTTAAATGCAAAAATGTTATAAGAGATACAGAAGGCCATTATATACTATTAAAAGGTACCAGCCACCAGGAAGAAATAACAGTCATAAACATCCCATGCACTTAACCAGGGTGCCCCAAAATACATGAGGCAAACTTTAGCAAAACTGAAGGGAGAAATAGACATCTGTACAATAATAGTTGGTAACTTCAACACACCACTCACATTAGATAGAGCAACTAGACAGAAGATCAACAAGGAAACAAATTGAACAATATGATAAACAAGCTAGACCTAACAGACGTATACAGAAGGTTGCATCCCAAATCAGTGGGTTATACATTCTTCTCAAGTGCCCATGGAGCTTTCTCCAGGATAGACCCCATGTTAGGTCACAAGGCAGATCTCAATAAATATAAAAAGATTTAAATTACACAAAGCACCATGATCGAATGAAACTGGAAATCAATAATAGATGGGAAAGGGGAAATTTTGCAACTGTGTAGAGGCTAAACAGCACACTCCTAAACAATCAGCAGGTCAAAGAAGAATTGTAAGTGAATTTAGTAAATACATTGAGACGAGTGAAAGCGAGACACAACTTATCAAAACGTATGGTTACAGTGAAGGCACTGCTGAGAGGGAAATGTATAGCCCTAAACACTTATATTAAAAAAAGAAGAAAGACCTAAAATCAAAGATCTAACTGAACAACTGGAGAAACTAGAGAAAGAACAGCAAACAATTTCCAAAGCAAGCAGAAGGAAAGAAATAACAAAGATTAGAGCAGAAATAAATGAAATTGAGAACAAAAAAACAATAGGGAAAATCAACAAAACCAAAAGATCAATAAAATTGGCAAACCCTTAGCTAGACATAGCTAGACTATATCAGAAATGAAACAGAGGAGTTACAATTGAGCCCACAGAAATAAAAGGGTTCATAAGAAGATATTATGAGAACCTGAATGCCAAAAAAAAATAGACAACCTACATGAAATGGACACATTCCTAGAAATGCACAACCTACATTGACCCTACAAGAAATACAGGAACTTAACAAACCAATCACATTTAAAGAGATTGAATCAGTCATCAAAAATCTCCCAACTAAGAAAAGTCCAGGACCAGATGGCTTCACACATGAGTTCTACCAAGCATTTCAAGAAGAATTAACACCAGTCCTGTTTAAATTCTTCCAAAAAATTGAAGAGGAGGGAAAATTAGCCAACACATTTTATGAAGCTAACATCACCCTAATACCAAAGCCAAATAAAGATACCACAAGAAAAGAAACTTACAGACCAATCTCTCTAATGAACATAGATGCAAAAATTCTCAACGAAATACTTGCAAATAGAATCTAACAGCATATCATAAGAATTATTCACCTTGACCAAGTGGGATTCCTGGTATCCAAGGGTGGTTCAACATAAGAAAATCAATTAATGTAATACACCACATCAACAAACTGAAGGGGAAAACCCACATGATCAGCTCAATCGATTCAGAAAAGGCATTAAATCCAGCATCCTTTCTTGATTTAAAAAAAAAAAAAAAAAGTCAAATAGGAATAGAAGGAAAATTCCTCAATATGATAAAAGGCATATATGAAAAACCCATAGCCAACATCATATTCAATGGAAAAAGGCTGAAAGCTTTCCCTGTAAAATCAGGAACAAGACAGGGATACCCACTGTCACCACTGTTATTCAATATTGTGCTACAAGTTTTAGCTAGAGCAATTAGAGAAGAAAAAAATGGCATCCAAATAGAAAAAGAGAAGTAAAACTCTCACTATTTGCAGTTGACATGATCCTATATTTAGAAAATTCTGAAATGTCTGTGACAAAGCTACTTGAGCAAAAAAAATGAGTTCAGCAAAGTGGCAGGATACAAGATCAACATACAAAAATCAGTAATGTTTCTGTACACTAGTATTGAACAATGTTGAGGAGGAAATCAGGGGGGAAAATTCCATTTACAATAGCAAGAAAAAGACTCAAATACCTAGGAATCAGTTTAACCAAAAAAAGTACAGAAACTATGTTAAGAAAACGGCAAAACAATGCTTTAAAAAAATCAAAGAAGACCTAAACAAATGGAAAGACATTCCATGTTCAGGGATTGGAAGACTAAATATTGTAAAGATGCCAATCCTACCCAATCTGATTTATATGTTCAATGCAATGACAATCAAAATTCCAACAGCCTACTTTACAGAAATAGAAAAGGCAATTACCAAATTTATTTGGATGGGAAAGTGCACCAAATTGTCAAAAGCATTCTAACAAAGAAGAGTGATGTGGGAGGACTTTCATTGCCTGACTTTGAACTATACTACAAAGCTTCAGTCATCAAAACAGCATGGTATTGGCATAAAGATAGACACATTGATCAGTGGAATAAAATTGAGAGTCTAGAAATAAACCCTCACCTGTATGGCCAACTGGTTTTTGACAAACCTACCCAAGTCCATGTTAACAGGACAAAACAGTCTCTTCAACAAATGGTGCTGGGAGAACTGGATATCTATTACCCAGAGAATGAAAGAAGAGCCCTATCTCACACCCTATACAAGAATGAACTCAAAATGCATCAAAGACCTAAACATAAAAGCCAGGACATAAAACTCCTAGAAGATAATGTAGGGACACTTCTACAAGATTTTGTGGTAGATGGGGGTCTTTTTTTAAAAAAAATAGATAAATGTGACCTCCTCAAAATTAAACACTTTTGCATCTCAGAGGACTTTGTCAAAGGGTGAAAAGGCAGCCAACTCAATGGGAGAAAATATTTGGAAATCACATATACAATAAGGATTTAATATCCATGATACATAAAG
>JAQZBX010052240.1:0-19179 GCA_029593785.1 Cabassous unicinctus
ACTCAACCCCTGAGCCACATTGGCTTCCCTGAGTTGGTTTTATTGTTTGCTTTGCTTGTTGTTTGACTTTTCAGGAGGCACCAGGGACTGAACCCCAGACGTCCCATGTGGGAGGCGGGTGCTCAACTGCTTGAGCCACATCCGCTCCCGTCCTGGGCACTATTGACATTTGGGGCCAGCTAATTCTTTGTTGTGAGGTGTGGAGTGTGCCCTGGGAATTATAGGATGGTTAGCAGACTCCCTGGCCTCGACCCACTAGATGCCAGTGGCACTCCCCCAAATTGTGACAAATACAAACGTCTTCAGATATTGCCACGTCCCCTAGAAGGAAGGGGGGCACAGTCACTGTGTTATTCTTTGAACAGAAGCTTATTTGCTGCACCACTAAACACTGATAGCCTGGAAATTACGTACATTCTTATGAGTCCCCACTCATAAGTACAACTCCATCTTGCAAGTTCTCATAAAACACATTCTAGCATTTTTCAAATGTTTTAACAAAAACGTGTTGCTTGACTCTCTTCCTATGTGCCCCAGGCTTTTTATCTGGAATTTTTCTGTCTTTGGTTGAAAGCAGAATGCCGAGGATTCTCTCAGCTTGTCCTACACGACCTTGAGTGAGGAAAATGTTATTCTCAGAAAAAGACTTAAATGGCATTTTGGAAGAAAAAAACAAACAATAACTGAAGTAGATTTGGCACCAATCCATTGGTGTGATAAAAATGAAATTGAGAATATATTTTATTTAAAAACAATTTAGTGCAACCATTCTCCAGGGATTTTTCATGGCTTAGTTATAATATGATGGAGACCAAGAGCTATCGGCACTGCAGACATACTTCTTTAACTTTGACCAGCCTCTCAATGTTTGCGGTTTCAAAATGCAAGTTTCATCAATATCCTGGCACCTTTGAACCCCAGTGATAAAACGGAGTAACAATGTATTCAGAGGGGAAGGTTATGGATTGAACTGTGTCCCCAAAAAAATACGTTCGAGTCCTCGCCCTCGGCCCTCTGCGTGTGATTTTATCTGGGAATGGCGTCTTTGGAGACGTTACTAGTTAAGGTGAGGCCAGACTGGACAAGGCTGGCCCTAATCCAGGTGACCGGTGACCTTGTAAGGGAGACCTGGGTGGGAGGAAACAGAGAGGTGGCAGCCACGTGACGGTGGCAGAGCCTGCGTTATGCCGCACGCTGAGGCATGCCACAGATCGCTGGCCACGGCGAGAGCCCACAGCCTTCAGAGCAAGCACGGCCCTGCCGACACGCTGGTTTCAAGCTCCTGGCCTCCACACCTGTCTGTTGCCGTAGGCCTCCCAGTTGTGGTATCTTGTTATGGCAGCCCTGGAAAACGAAGACAGGGCTACTGGGGATGCTCTGAGCAGAGATAACCAGATAAATGAGAAGCCCCTAGAATCCAGGGGAGCTGGGGTCGTGTGTGGCCTTGAGCCAAATGGCTGCCCCTCTCTAAGCCTCAGTTTCTGCATTAGAAACGTGGGGTGAAGAGGTGCCGTATCAGGGCTTTATGAAGAATAATGAAAGGTGGCCGTATCAGGCATGTAGTAGGTGCTCAGTAAATACCACTTCTCGTTCTACACCAAGATGCAAGTTTGCTGGCTTGCGTGGGAAGACAGTGCAGGGAGCAGCACTGGGCTGAAGCCATGGTCAGTTAGAGCTCAGAGGGAGAGTGGAGGGCATGGGGGCAACCGACAGCTATTCTCTGAAGGATGGCTTGATGTGAACGGAAAGGGTGGGTCTCAGAGGGTCTGCGGTTTCCTGACATGGGAGGAAGATCAGCAAAAACCATGTGCAGAAGAGGGTTAAAGATCCTTAAAGACAGGTACTTTGCTGGCCCTGGAGTAAGGACCATCATTTTCTTGTTTTCGTTCTAACAGCTTTATTAGGGTGTCCTTTACTGAGCTGTAATTTATTTGCTTGTTTAATGATTTTTAAGATTTTAGTACGTTGGAATCACTCCCCAAAGCTTCCTGTGCCCATTTGCAGTCACTCCCTGGCCCTGCTCCGCCCACCAGGTCCAGGGGTTCTGCATCTATGCATTTGCCTATTCTGGACTTTTAATGTAAATGGAATCCACGCTATGTGGCATTTCGTGTTTTCATCTGCTGCAATGTTGTGAGGTGCATCTGCATTATAGCATGCGTCAGTATTTCAGTATTTTATTCTTTTTCATCAATGTGATGACATTGGTCAGGTCACTACTCTAAAACCTTAGTTTTAGCATGTATATGAAGGATGTATTTATAGGACCAATCTCAGGTCATTTTGATAATTATAAAAAAAAATCATAAAAAATCATAGCACAGCATCTGGCACAGATAAGAGCTTCCAATATGTTAGTTTTGTGGTCATGCCCATCATCATTATAACTGATCATCTTCTGATATTGTTACCACCACAGGACTTATCAACTTCAAGAAAACAACCTGGGACCTTCTCCACGCAGTCATGACTGACAGGGACTTTCAAAAACGCGTTTATTTACTGTTGAAGACTTATCACCCAAAAATGGATTCCCAGAACTATAGGTGTTCTGAGTAAGTGCATGAAAGTGCAGACGGAGACTTCCCGGGACCTAATGTGGTGTCTGGTAGACAGTGCTGCCTCCTGAGTATTTGTTGAATGAACGAAGAAAGTTGATAGTTCCAACATGTTTCACACGTATAACCAGGAGCTGGATAACTCAAAGCATATGATTCTTATATTTTCTTTGCTAAGACCCAATAAACAATCTATCTTTCTTCTAGGTTGTTGTCTAATTTATGGGGTTTTGGGATTTAAGGCAAAGTTCAGAAATAGTCGCAAGTAGTTGTTAAGTAGCAAGTTGAGGAAGAAAAGTGAAACGTGTGGATTGGAGGAACTTTAGTTTGCGAGGATCGACTCCGCCTCCTGGTACAAGTGGGGGGAAGAGGACTTGGGGATTTGATGCAGCTCTTTAGGGTCTGACTCTCATCACCCTTGAGAATGACCGTGCGAAACGAGGGGTGCTGTTCTGATGTGCCTGTCACTCTGGGGAGTGACAGAGGCTGTGGGCAAAACACTGTGGTGCTTGGTAGTGAAGACGGAGAAGGAGTTCCCCAGGGGCTGCAAGCCTGACGAATACCAGGGCATGGTTAGCTCTAGCAGAAAGGAGCAAGAGCAAAAGGGCTCAGCTGCTGATGTATAGAAGACATATTTAACAGCGAGGGGTGGAAAAAACGGCTTCAAAACAAACATTTCTCAAATTAATCTCGTGTTGTTTCAGTAAAGTTGTCTGTGATTTGGTAGACCCTCAGGTGTGGGTTTAATTTTGTTTGCTTATGATATACAGTTGCAGGAAGGTATTATTCCCGAAAAGCCATCAAAATATAATTAAAAAGTTGGCAGAGGTGATGTCTCACCGCTGGCTTTGTTTATTTTTTTAATAAAAAGGAAAACCCCTGTTGCTCTTTGCCTGGAGCTCAATGACCATAAACCAAGAGAGAGAATCTGCACAAGTGGAAAATCACGCCTTGGGCTTTCCACGGAAAGGATGGGGGGTGGAAAGAAAGAGAGGCACCCACCAAGATGTCTCTGTTCTTGGGAAGAGCCTCTCTTACTTGATACTGGCAGTTGATGATTCCAAGACAGCCATGGCAAGTCCATGGGCTCAGGGCCAATGGCAGTAACAGAGCCCTCGCTTGTGGGCGGGCCCACGCGGGCGCCGTTGAGTCTCTCCCTGCTGTTCATGCTGCCGTCCAGGTCCCCATATATGTTGCCCCTCCCCGTCTGTGTCTATGCCAGATGCTAACTTGCCCTTCAGGATCCCACGTGGTGTCACCTCCTCTCTGAGCCTCCCTCACAGCCCAGCATTGCAATTAATTCCCTTCCTCTGTACTGTACTTGTACCTCGCAGACGTGTGGATGCGACAGTCCTTCACGTGTTTCCTCTCTTACTTGACTTCATGGTCCTTAAATATAAGAACTATGTACTGTTCATCCTTGGGCCCCTAGCAAGTGGTTTGAAATAGGAGATGCTAAGTAAGTGTTTACTGAGCTGGGTTGTACTTAAATATCTGATTGTTATGATTATAGAGCTTTTTGAAGTTACATATATAATGATATGAAATACCTGCAGACTTTGCATTTTGAACTCCGCTCAGACTTTAATACTTTTCAGTTGCTTTGCTTGGCTGCTCAGCTTGAAACTGCTTCTGACCCCTGCTTCCTCCCCCTAAAGCAGGGGAGCAGGGGTGGGAAGTTACGTTATTAAAGGAGACGCTACAAGCTTCTTCAGGGGGCCAAAAAGGTAAAGTAACTTTTGGTTAGAAATGAGCATGCTAAAGTGAACAAGGATCAATTACAGGAAGTGGGTTTAGGAGAGATTTTACCCTTTCCTGGTCCATTTCCTTATCTTCTGTATATCCTACAAGAAATCATTTATGAATAAGCGTCTATAATTATATATATATCCCAAAACTGGGGAGCTCAAAGGACTCTCAATTTTTTTCAGTGTAGTCAGATCCTAAATAAGCCATAGTTAGAATCTCTTCGAAGAACCCAGGGTTTGTGAAAATGGGGTGTTGATATTCAAGTTGAGCAGCCTGGCTGATAGGCGGTTTAAATTTTTCTCTAAGTACGCAATTGTCGAAGGCTCTAAGAGAATTTTCATTCCCTTGGTGAATTGAAACCTGGCTAAGTGGCTGTGAGAGAAGCTCATGGTTGAGCGATCACAGTGTCTACCAAAATGTGTGTTCCTTGGTAGTAGCGGAGTGTGAGCAGGAAAGAACGAGGGCTGTGGCTTCACAGTGTAGACCACATTGCAGGCTGGACCCCTCCACGTGAGCGTGGACTGAGTGCCCCTGCCCAGCCATGCACAGCGTTGTTCCAGTCCTGCTGAATGTGGGCGTGCTCTGTCCTTGGACCTCTTCTTTGTCTTTGCTATTTTAGGTGTCTTTTTCCAGTGCCATGATTCCAAATACTGACGATTCCCAGATTTATGTCTTTGGCAGTGACTTCTCCCCCGGTTATAAACCCAGATATCCAAGTGGCTCCTCAACAGAAATCTTAACCTTCACATCTAAAGTGAACGGTCGTTGCCATTTCCCCCAACCTGCTCCTCCCTCAGCGCTTCCTCTTCCAGTATGGAATCGCCATTCAGTTAATTAGGCCGCAAGTTTGGAGACGACTTCCTCTACTCTCTCTCGTATCTCACGAGCTCCGTGTCTCTTGGTTAGTGGTGGCAAGGTGACGATACACCCGTGGAGGGGTACCTGGTGTGTCCCAGAGCTGTGGTCCTCTAAAACCTTCACCAGTGTGGTGGGTTGTGAGCGCGTCACTGAGTTGATCTCCCACATTTTGGCAGGCACTAGTCTCATGAGGGCACAAAGGGAGTAGAGCCATCTCCTGCACATGAGCGTGATGTCATCAACCGGATGGACCATTGCGATGGTTTGTTTGCAAAATGTCGAGACGATCACGATGGCAGAGAGAGCAGAAGAGTAACATCTAAAGCTGAAATGCTTTTGATCCTCCCTGTTGATGGCTCTCAAGAAGGGATAGAGATTCTGATATCCAGAAACTCATTTTGACCGCTCCGGTAAATGTACCGCTTGTGGAATG
This sequence comes from Cabassous unicinctus, assembly GCA_029593785.1. NCBI lineage: Eukaryota > Metazoa > Chordata > Mammalia > Cingulata > Chlamyphoridae > Cabassous > Cabassous unicinctus. The sequence goes on from JAQZBX010052240.1 coordinate 5,599, forward strand.
GGGGCTCCAGTTGGTGTTAACTGCCCCTTAAGTGCGGTGGTTTGTAATCCCTTTCTTTGGCCTATCTGGACTTTGTGTAGACCAGGCTGGTGACTTGAACAGAGATATGACGGCATTTGTTGTCCAAGCATCCTTCAAGTCTTTAATGGTAGACCTAATCTTTGCTGTTTCTCCTGAGATGTATTATTGCTTCTGACTTACCATCTTGGCCCTTTAGGGGATTCCACTTTACTTTTCTGATCATAACAATCCTTACTCCACATGTCACAGAACCCACGTAAGGGCCCTGCCTGCTTTAATTATCCTTTCGGTTTTTCACGCAGGGACTGGGAGAATAACCTAGTAAGTGCCATAGAACCAATGGACCCACTGTGAAAAGAATTTGGGTCAAAAGTCCATATTTAAGACTCCTAAAAATTCCTGGGTATTTTTATTGCCTTTGAAGAAAAGTCACAGAAATATTTACTCTCCGGCACTGCAGGGTCTCTCCTTCAATCTGAGCTCTTGATCTATGAGCTGACTGAGCTCTGGAAACTGGATAAGAGAGGGTGGTTTCCCACTGATGTGTCTAATGGCAGCTTTCTGCATACCAGTTTCAATTTCTTTTTATTAAACAGGTCAAGGACTGCTGCTAGAATCATCATGATCTATTAGCCATAGATTCCCAGAGCATCAGGCACTTTGACTATTTCTTTGGCCTCGTTACCCGTTACAGTAATTAGGTCCCCTTGCTTCTAATGGCTAAGTGCTGACACTTCTCCTCTGCCATCTCAGAATCCGATCAGCTGCATGGATATTAGGGAATCCAGTTGGGTGGCTGCACCCTCCACAGCCAACCCTGGCTGCAGATAGCCACTCTGTAGCTTCTAAAATATGCCACCCCCTCCTCACTGGGAGGAGTGCAATAGGGAAGTGGGCATGAGAAGGGTCCTCTGAGCTCTTCCAGGAAACATAATCAGGTGGTAGGTTCTCTGGTTTTGCATGAGCAATTCCTTCTAGCAGCCCAGCTTCCCTTACTATCCTCATCTGTCTCTCAATTCTATGGGAAGGAAGACCTGGCAATGCACCGTATTTAGGGAAGGCCACTATTCCAGAGGCCATCACATCAAACTCTTAGGATCAGCTCTGGGTGTCTGTCTGGAAACTCAGATTCCAGGGTGTGTGTGAATGCCCACATGTCAATGAATTCTCTCTTCTCCAGCCTTATGCTCTGCTCCTCCTAGCTCGTCTTGTAGTGTCGGTGAGAAGCCAACCCACTCCAACGCAGGTGCTGTGGTCACAGCAAAGGTACGATGTACACAGGCTCTGGAGCAAAGATGTTTCAGTCATGCTGAGGAGAGGCAGAGCAAGGTTGGCCTCACTCGTGGTGTCAGTTCCCCACGGCTGGCGGGTCTCAACCTGAGGCCAAGGTGGGGAGATGCTCTGCACGCAGCATCCCGTCTCGTGTGCATGTGCTGCCACAGTGACGGGACCTGCTCCCTCCCTGCCAGGGACAGATAGACCAGGGAGTGAGCCAGGGGTCCTAACGTGCCCACCAGAGTCAGGCTGTCCCCAGTGCATGTTGACATATGCTCAGGACGATAGGGAAGGACTGTATCGCCAGTCCCCCTATCTACTAGGGGATTGTGTTTTATCCCACCAGGTGGACACACCTGGTCCTGAGCATGGGATGTATTGTTGGTCCTGGGAAGGGTGGAAGGCCAGGAAAGAACCATCCCCTAACACATGTGGTCTTAAGACCCACACCCACCCATGCCCCTACAGATACTGTGGGTGAGCCAGGCGCTACAACTCCTGGAATATAGGCTGTTTGTTCCCCCAGGGCAGGGCTTGTAGCTCCTAGCTCAGGCCGGGGTGAGCTTTTGCAGTTGTGAGGCCGCGGCGTGGGAGGGTAATCAGCAAGGCACTTTCCAACGGCAATATCATCCCTACTGCTTTAGAGAGAGGGGTGGTCTAGTGTTGTCCAGCCTGAGAAAGTGCCTCTTGTTTGTGCCCAGTTCCCCTAGAAAACAGAGCTGAAGGTGGCGCTTGTGTCTCGATGCTTTACTGGGGGAAGCAAGCTCTAGGAAGCAAGATGTTGGCACATTGTAGAACTGGCCACAGCGGTGCAGGAAAACACAACCAGTTGCTCGAGCAGTCTGGGCATCTCTTTAGAGGAAGAATGGGATCACCCAGAAATGCCTGGAGGGGAATAAGGGGGACACAGCCACGGCCCCATCAGACCTCATTCTACTTGGTGCTAAGAGGCTGGTGCTTCTGGTGCTTCCGGGTAGCCTCTAGTGATACTGGTGTCCAGATCTACTAGTTTGGCACTTCATTCGGATCTGGAAGTGGGGGTGAGCCAGGGCATCCGTGGATCGGTTGAGGGGGACTTTGGAGCAAGAGCACTCAGCTCCTCCTGTGGTGGGCAAGATGGCGGCCATGCTGGAGCCAAGCCCAGGCCCTAGCCCTGGCCCTGAGAAGATGAGTCAGTGTCCACAGTGGCATCCAAGGTCAGGAAGGAAGGTGGGACTCATAAGGATTCCAGCAGGTACATAAATAGGTTCCAGTATAGGAGATGGTCTTATTTCCCAGGAATCTTTCCACTACATTACGCAGGAACCTTATTTCTTTGAGTTTATAATCTTTTTCTTCCTCTTCCATGTTTAATGGTTGATGAGAACAAACTCATTTCTAAGTAATCTTGTATAGAATTAATATTAATATTATGTTGATCATAAAAAGAGTCCCAAGAAGCTATGCTCTGGTGCTCTGAAATGTTTAGGTCTTTTGTTCTGGGGAGAGCAGTCAACAAACTTTAGTTGAGTAACTCTCTACTTTTGTTGCCCTCTAATAAACCCTAAAGCAATAGAAAAGTTTCCATTTCCCATAACAATCAATGGCTCGTTAATTTTTAATATCACTTGCCACATTTTTCCAAGTGCAGCTGCTCTTCCTACCCAAAGTCTTTAGTAGTTGCTCCCACTTCTCTCCATACCAAAGTCCAGATCCTGGATGATTACCCAAATCTGCCGAAAGAACAAAGCTATAAAGTGGTAGATACAGAAACAAACATAAGAGAACCTAATTAGTGTCAGGATCTGGCAGGCACTTTCTTATATATTGTCTGATTCAATCCACACAGCAACTTGCCATACATTGAAGATGAAGAAATTCAGGCATATAGATAATTCTCTTACTTTCCAACACTCATCTTTTAAATCTGCTATTTCTTACCTTCTATCAGGGACTTACTTTTCTGACGCTGTTTTTGTGATAGTGTTCTCCTGCTGTAGTCAAGTGGACATACTGGTCTTGACTTCTGGGGCACCCTCCACCATGCACATCCGTTCTAAAAATATACCCCATTTTCCTAGCAGTATACACCCCTCCTTCGTGGCTACTACCAGTTACCATTTTATAGCTTCCCTTCCTGCCTGCCCTCCCTCCCTCTTTCCTTCCCACCCTCCCTCCCTCCCTCTCTCTTTTTAAAAGTTAACATCATGTGGCATTAGACTGCAAGCGTCTTCATAACACAGACCAAGCTAATTTTGCTTAAAAATTGCATCCCTGGTCCGTATATATTGAATGGCAAATGAATGAAGCAGTTACTACAGGACCACATCATATTTTTAAAAAAACAACCAAAATAATGGTAAATGTCTCCTCCTTTATTTCCATGCTACCCCACATGCATGAGCTCATTGAACCTTTGCAATAATTCCATAAATTTCCCCTTTTACAGACGAACAGACAGAGTCAGTTAATTGAAGAACCAGAATTTACGAGCAGCAGGCAAGGATATTTTTTTTCCAGTTCTGTTTATACTGTACCTAGGTTTTCTTTTAGTAACATTGGGTCCTTGGTGTTGAAAATATACTGGAGGCGTAATTAATATTTCCTCATGGAATCTGCTGAGATGGGGCAGGGTGATTGTGGCACCCTCCAGTAAACAATACGGAGTGTCCTGTTGATGAAATTACAATTCTTAGGAGAGCTCTAGGGGAGAAATCTGTTCTAACAGGTTTGACTCTGTCCCAAACATGCTTCGTCTCTCCCACCACCTCATTTGTAGCAGGCGAAAGTGGGCAATCCCAGGGGTTTTATTGCTAAACCTTCCAACTGGGACTCAGAAACGGAGTGCTCCTAGCCCAGCAGCTAGAGTTAGACTTTGTCAGATATGCCAAAAAGCAGATTTCAGCTAAGGGGAGATTATTGCCTGAGTCACGTGAGTGAGGCTGCTCCCCAGGCCTCGGGAAGCAGTACCATCAGCAGCAGATCCGTGCTCTGTACGCGAGAACTTTACGACAGTTTTGTTGGGTCAAGCGTCATCAATTGCCAAGGAAGCCTTTGTTGGCTCCTGCTGATTTAAGCCAGTTCTCTCTTTTCCTTAAGTTAAAAGATATTTGATCCTTTCAATTATTAAAGCCGACCTACTTCTGGGCTTGATCAAATCAATGCCTTTTTGGAAATTAGTATTTATTTAGACAGGAAGACAATAGGCTATTCACTCTGAAAATGCCATGGACCTTTACTCTGTAACGTGGCATCTTAAAGGTGGTGGGAGGCAGGGGTTGGTGTGTCCCTTTGCCACCTCTTGGGTATTATGTTAGAACCTTTGATTTAAACCGTTTAAGGTGTGATTGCGGGATGCCGACCCTGTTACCTCACCAATTCAGAAGGTTAAGCCTGCATTCATATTTTATAATCTCAGCATTTCCTTCAGGCTTAGAAATTTATATGCTTGCCTTGGTAGACAACATTGGTTGGACCAAAACCCAAAAATTATCAGAGAAAGTCTGTAGAAATGGTTCCTAGAGCAGATAAGAAGATGGATTTAGTCATTAGTACTTGAAATTATTTGTATGATACTTTAAAATATAATTGCCTAAGTGTCTGAGACCTTTTAAATACTTTAAACACTAAGATCTTTTTCCTCAAAGGGTTGCTCCCTGCTTGCCTTGTGGAAATAGCTGATCTCATCTTAAAGTACAGAGGATCGACTGCAGGCGTTTTCTTTGGCTAGTTCAAGTGGATGAAATGCAAGTAAGTGGTTCTACATTAGGGACTAATGGCATCTGCATTGAGACTGTTGCAAAGTCTTGCTGATAGCATCTGCTTGGCCACGATGTGCCCCAGTTAGAGTCCTGCACATCTAAGTACCCCTCTTAGCAGCTCAAAGGGCCATGGAGACCCCTTCTAACTTTCAGGGTGAAATTCCCAATTTCCTGCTGCAGCCTCTGCCTACCTCTCAGGCGCCTCCTCTGACCCCTCTCCACCACCCCTTCATCCTCTCCTCAACCTCCCCTCAGCCCCAACCTGGACCATAGCCAGTCACTCAGATGGCTCCTGGAAAGAGCCCTGGGTCCACACGGTTTTGCATCCATTTCTTCCTCTCTGCAGAGGTCCATCCCTTACTTTGTTCTACTCTGATCCTGGCTTATTCTTTCAGAGCAACTGACACATCACCTTTCCTGGGAAGCCTTCGTGCCGCTTACTTTGTCCAGGGAGAATTCCGTTTCCTCCTCTGCTCCCCTCCCCTGCAGCCTTTTGTTTACCTATATCAGGTGGCCCAAGACTGAGCAGAAGGAGAGGTGGTGAGGAGAGACAAGTATCTCCATCAAGGGCTGGGAGGTGTCCTCCAGGCCAGGAGGGCTCGTGGCCCAGCTCCTCAGCACCTCTGAGGGCTTCTCTCCACGGCCCACTGATAATGGACCCACAGGCACAGCACCGCACAGCAGGCACTGGGCTCAGACTTGTGGCTTTAGCCCCCTGGGAGTGTTCTACCAGGACCTGACAATGAGACTGAGCTCCAGGGCTCTGCCCTCCCCTCAGTCTGGAGGATTGCCTCTCCCAGGCGCCCAGGGAGCTGCCTCTGCCGAGAGCGCTGAGCTCTGGGTCCTCTCTCAGGATTGCCCCTTCCTGAAGGCAGCTCTCCTTTCTCAGGTCATGCTCTCTCTCCAAAGCATTCTTCATCCAACGGTGGCTCCCAGCAGTGCTGTGAAGGCCCTCCTCTGCTTCTCTCTAGCATCCAGACCCCTCTGCAGGGCCGTCTCAGCCTCAGAGGCCCTGGGGCGTCTGCTGGGAGGGCGTTGCAGCCAAGCTCCTTCAGACTAAACAGGCCACCTAAATAGTTAAACTTAATTTCATTCTCCAAATAGAGCTCTTCATCAGGGTTCTATCTTGTACAGGAATGTCCCCTGAAGGCAGTGTTAATTCAGGTGTGCAGGGTTCTGCTGTCCTTGTCTTCTTTCTTTTCTTGCCTGTTGATAAGAGGACTGGATTTGCTTGTTCAGCTTTTCCCACCCCCCCTCAATTTAATTCTAAATGGGGAGGTTCTGAATAAGTTGGGAAGATTGTGATGCCAGAGGAACCTCTGGTTATTAGGCAATCAGAAGTGAGAGAAGAAAACACCTTTATAATCAATGGCTGTGGGCAATGTATCATGCCCTGTGGTCCAAAAAATGGTGTCAGGCAAGTAACAAAAAGTTCAAAATCCCCTTTGGCTGCTGGACTCCGCTCCTTTAACTGCTGATGGGCTTTGGTGGGGTCAGAGTAGAAGGTGGCGGGCAGTCTCGCATCTCTTACCTGGAGTACATCATTCAGGCATATCCTGGGCTCACATAATGCCTTCAGATCAAGTTAAGAGCACGTTTCACCATGATTGCTAGACTATGGGAACAATGGAGCTAGATAGTGGGGTCCCATCAAATCAGAGCCATGACGGTTTCTGGAATAATGTCGGAAAGGAATATCCAGGTGAAGGTAAATTATACATTGTTACGATGGCAGAGTTTGGGACTAAATGTAAACACTGGAATAGCAAATCCAGTAAATGTAAATACTGGAATAGCAGCAGTGAGTTTATTAATTTGAGGAAAATTAAAGCCCTTCTTGAGAAACCGTGAACTAGAAATGCGTTTTTGCCTCAATATGCATGGACTCTCCATTTCTAGAGAAATCGTGGGTCTTTTTGGATCCGGAGAGGTGTGCCATGAAAGACCTACTGCATTCAGCTCATGGGAGCTGCTTGGCTTGCTCAGAGGAGAGTGATCGGATACCACCCCAGTTTAAAAAATAATGGAGTGATTAAAAAATGCCCCGTCTTACGTACCGTAAACATAGGTTGATCTGATTTGCTCGTTATACTTTCCATGGCTTCACTGCAATGTTAACCAGCTATAGAACTTTGGATGAGTCGTTTTGAATTTGTTCATTCGTGTTTTTTTGTGCCAGACCCTATTTTAGGTGCTGTGATGACTGGAGCAAACCACGAGCAAAAACCTACCTTCCTGGAGCTCAGTTTGATGAGCTCTCCAATTGCAGCGTTTCTTTATTTAGACTTCAGCTTTCATCCAAATGTTCACTGAAGAATCTGATAGAAGGATTATGTCTGTTTAATGCAAATAAATGTCCCTTCTATTCCCTTCCGGTTTCCAGACCTGACTTGCCTGTTATTTCTCAAGGTCTGCTGAAACTGTGGTCTCCAAAGACAGATATAAATGGGGGCTTTGGTGCAAAAGGAGAATTGCTTTGGGTTGGCAGTCACTGCCTTTCCATGGACCTTCCTCGATTCTCTACTCTAGGTTCATTTGAATTGTTTTACTTCGATTACAGAATCAAATGGAAACTTCTTTGATGTCTTAAAATGAAAAGCCAGTTAAGAACCATATTTTTTTAAAAATTAGGACTGCTTTCTGTTTTAATCAAAGAACATTCTCATAAGAACTCATTTGCTGAGTTTGCAAAATCCAGAGGCATTTGTGCGTTAATGTCCCCTTTGTTGGTCTGGAATTCAGCATTGGATTTAGTTTGCAATTTAGGCTCCAAACTTCAAACTCTATTCAGAAAAAGATGTGGAAATAAGCTGCCCAATGGTCATCTTGCCTTCTTTTTTGATTACTTTATTTCCTAAGATTCTGTGCTGCTTTGATTTTCTGTTTGGGGCTAAGGACCAAAAATAAAATGTTGTTTTGGTTTCCTTTTGGGCCTGATTAGATAAAAAAAATTAACACAAACATTTAGTAATATAATCAGTCCTATGAATAAGCCTATTCCCAGGAAGCTCTGCAGAAGTTATATGAGATATATAAACGCGATTCAAGAAGAACAACAGCTGAACACTACTGATTTTCACAAAGCGAATAATACTTTTGAATACTAATATGAAAAAGCTGGCCAAATTCATTGCCCTTTCTAAAATTCTCCCTGGCATTCTCTATTCATCTATAGTCAAAATATTGCCTCCTTTCAAATATTTTCACTTTTAAATTAAAGATTTTTGGTGATATTTATATTTCATTACACCCCACATCTCTTACATCCACATGCACACACACACACACACACACACATATGTGTGTATATATATGTGTGTGTGTATATAGATTTATATATAAAGACATTAAATATGGGTATCTACATTTGAAAATATATAGCTATGAAGAAGTGACTAATTATTATAATAATCTAGCCTTGAAATCCTTCCAAGGTACAGATTTTTAATTTTTAAAAAAGTATAGATAACTGCATTTAAGTGTGCTTTGACCATTTCCTATGGTGACTTGTTGACATTTTCTGTTAACTGGTGACATATTTTAAAAATAATTGCAAAGCGTGCATGCCTTACCCAGTCTTTAGGAAAGACCTCACTCTTGAATTTAAAGTTCAGTACTTGTCTGGACTCTTCTTGCAGTCTCGCTTTCACAGGGTCTTAAGGAGAAGTGCTGCCGACATGGTGCCTTATCATCCCGCAGCCCAGTGAATCAGCTGCTCTTCAAACCCCTGTGAGAAAATCCAGTCTCCAGCTCCCTACCCAGCAAGGGTTTGATAATCGAAGAAAGTGGAAAGTTTTTGTTTGTTTTTTTTAAAGCCAGGCATTAGTTAAACTTTCAGCATTTGATAGATTTAAAAAGGAAGCATATTCAGGCTCATAGAGTTATTAAGAGATCTAAGAAACCATGCTGGCAAAACTTCTGTAGCTCTATTAATCAACTCCCCTTACTTGGAGAGAAGCGAGATAAGATTAAAAAGATCACTCCCAAAGGGGTCAGAGCTTTTGAAGTCCCTAGTTTAATTGAAAGGTGACTCTCCCATTGATTCAGATACACAAAAGTTAATAAGTTAACTTTTTAGGTGGAAGCCCAGTTTGTATTAGCAGTGAGGGAAATGAAAGGGTTCTCTCTCTTTTTTTTTTAATCTTGGCATGCAAAGGAATTTTTTTTTTAATTTTTAGAAACTGAATGAAATTTTACCTTTTAGAGTTTTTGATAAAAGAATGTTTTCTGTCATTTGAAAATGGAATTTGGGATAATTAATGGATTAGAGTTCATTTTAAATCATGGTTTAGCAAAATATCCTTGCAAATGCATAACCTTTTCTTTTGCATGATCATAATTTAAATAAATTTATTAACCACTGTTCATCAGTCTCTTGTAAGGTGCTGTACGTGGGTACTACCTTGTACATTGCCATATGGTAATTGTAAATTTTGCCATCTATATCTGCAGGATTAGGTTACGCTTTTCAATGCTAGCACAACGTGTCTTCTCTCCCTCCCTCCTCCTCCCTCCCTTTCTTTCTTCTTTCTTTCCTTCCTGCCTTCTCTCCAACAGTATTCATTTAATAATCTAATATGCATCATAATATTTTCAAAGTGTAGGAATGAGAAAATTAGTTAAGGCACAAAAACATATCTACTAAAATGCTTTATTCTTCCGCCTGCTCCAGGACAGCGCTTTACTTATTTTCATTTAACCACTTATTTTAACCAGAGCTGGTTTCCATTTGAAGAGTAAAGAAGGAGGGGTCAGATAAACAGTGAAGGGGAAGAGCAGTTGAAATTATGTTCTTGAACTCAGTTTGACAAGTGCGGAAATACGTTTTAAAAGGGTAACTCAATATGGTTTAAGACGTTTTCCCTAGACAGGGGGTAGATCACCGTCAGGCAGATAGAACGAGGAGAGGCTCGTGTGTACCCAGCCAGGGGTTGAGCCAGGCGGCGGCTGGCTTTCGGTAGTTCCTTTGGTCTCTCGTGTAAAGTGTCTTGAGGGAGAGAGCTGCCCTACTAAGCGTTTGGCCTTTGGGAGCCAAGCCCAGCAAGGTCGCAGAGGTCCTTCTCTGCTTTGTGACCCAGCGCTCAGGCTCCACATTGCTACTTCATGTGCCGAGCTTCATTCCCAAGGGAAATGGCAAGCAGGGAGAATCAGCGCCGCTTTGGCGGTCTCCTGAAGACTCCATCCATCGTGCCAGCCCACAGGACTGCTGAAAGCTGGGCTGGTTGTCACTCAGCCTGCTCATTTCCCTACCCCATGGCCAGTCTAGGTCTGGGCTCAGCAGCTATCTCCAGAGACAAAGGGACTGTGGGCCATGGGCCACCTAAGCAGGCTCAGCCCACTCTGGAATTTACATTCTTGTTGTTCACAGCTCGCTGATGTAGCTTGGAATTCATAGAATTTTTTATTTCTCCTTTCTCCCACTAAGTATTGCAGTAGGACCTATACTTTCTCTGAACCCCTATATCCTAACCAGAAACCACCATTCCAGGTTCTGACAACTTTTAATAGATTTTATATAACTCCGTTTTAGTTTGCCAAGGGGCTGCCAATGCAAAGTACCAGAAATGTGTTGGCTTTTATGATGGGGATTTATTTGGGGTAAAAGCTTACAGCTTCAGGGACGTGAAATATCCAAATCGAGGCATCAGCAGAGATGCTTTCTCACCCAAGTCAGCTACTTTGCGGCCACGTGGCGAAGCAAGATGGCTGCCGACCTCTGCAGATGTCTCTGCTGGCCCCAGAATCCACCGTCTCCTGGAGCTCAGCTGTGAGCAACCAGGCAAGCGCTTGTCTCTTTCTGGGCCTCAGCTCGTTGAGCCTCTCAGGGGCTTCTGTTTTCCTGTAGTCCTCTCTCTCACATGGCGGATTCAAAGACGGCAGCTCCCTTTTCCTGTGCCTTCTGTCTCGCTGCGTCTCCCTTTATATCACACGCAACAAGAGGGAGGGGCTTAACATGAATCAGGGCCCACTGAGGTAATCCAGTCAGATGGGTCTCACGGAGCACAGGAATGGATTCGTTTCAAACATAATCTTTTGCTTTTTGGGATTCACAAAAGTCAAACACTCCCAAAAGATGCATAATTTCAGCATTTCTTGAACAAGTTAAAATTCAATTAACAAAATTCAGTTGAACTATTTAAAATTGCCTGTTTTAAAATTCAGTGTTGGGAAGTGGATGTGGCTCAAGTGATTGAGCTCCCGCCTACCACATGGGAGGTCCAGATTCAGTTCCCGGTGCCTCCTCAAAAGAAAACCAGCACACAGACATAGCAAATGCAAACAACGAGGGGGTGGGGAGAAATAAACAAATAAAATAAATCTTAGAAAAAGAAAATCCAGTGTTATTTATGTGAACCCTGAACAGCTTCACTGTTACAGGTTCCATTCTGCTATTTTCCCTACTCACTAAACCACATCCCCAAGGGGTGTGTTTCTTTTTAGGATATTCAAATGACACCAACTCCCCTAAGAGTTTTTTGTCATTTAACTCCTACCAGCGTATTTCTAGTTCTTCCAAGTTGAAAGAAAGACATTCTAATCAGGACAAGCTCATGTTAGCTTAAGCTTTGCTTTAGCCTCTCACTCAGTTTTAAAGTTGATTAGGTGACATCATTGTCATTACATCATCCTAGAAGACATGGATAGGACACTAATGACTAGCACTATTCTAATCAAATCCCATGAAACACAGATGAGCAAACTGGTGGCCCAGCGAGGTTAAGCATATTTCTCAAGGTCACAAAGCCCAGGAAGGAACCTTAGGTCACATGACTACAGTCTTCACATGCTCAACCTCCTAGCTACTGGTTAGATTCCTATAATGTCCCGGAGGGTACTAGAGAGTATATTTTTCATTAAATAAATAAATGCATAAAGCATAGGATCAATGAAATTATACAGAGGAAAGCCCAAACAGAACATAGTTTATAAAGGGAAATGCTGCCTTGAATTTCGTGAAAGCTGAACATGAACACTTGTGAGAAAAAAGGAATAAATGTATAAAATAAAAATCTCATCACGATGGAAATGACGTCTTTGAATCTCAGTAAGGGAGATTAGATCTAAATGTGTTTAGCTGCTGTTCAATGCACGAGTCACGCTTTATGTGAAACAATTAGCTTTACATTTGATGCTTTTCAAATTAAAAGCTGTTGGGCTACGTATACACAATCCACACAGATAGAGGGGGGAATGTGGGGTGTGGTTTACCTTGTTTTCTTTTAGAATATCAAAACAAATTAGTTCTTGTATTATGACTGGCTCAGTCACTTGCCTCAACTAGACTTGTCCTTAAATGATTTGACGAGGGCACCCGTAGTGGAGAGCTAAGTGGCCACAAGTGTTCCTGGATTTCCCCATCACCCCCAATGGCAGGACACAGATCCTGCTCTCTTTTAGCCATCCTGTGTGCTTTTGAGGGAGATACAAGCAGAGAGCCATAGGCACATTTTTTTTTTTAAGATTTATTTTTTTATTTACTTTTTTAAAAAATCCATTTTTACCCCCCTTCCCTGCCCCACCCCCCGTTTTTGCTGTTTTTGTGTGCATTCACTGGGCAGCTCTCTGTGTCTCTTTCCTGCCCTCTCTTCTCATCCTTCTCCTCCTGTCTTCACTGGGATTCGATCCTGGGAATTTCCGATGTGGGAGAGAAGTGTCCTACCGCCTGCCCCACCTTAGTTCCTGGGTTTTCGGTGCGTCGTCTTGGCTCTCCCCTGTATTGCTCTCCTGTTACGTCATCATCTTGCTGCGAGGCTTGTGGGGCCTGGTGCCACGCCCACTTGCGGGGCCTGGGCGGCTCACCCGCTCATGGGGCCTAGTGGCGTGCCCACTTGCAGGGCCTGGTGGCCTGCACACCTTCTACATTTTTCTTTATTTTTACTGTGAGGCCCTGGGGGGTTGAACCCAGGTCCCTCCATATGGGAGATGGACACTCAACCATTTGAGCCACATCTGCCCTCCCCCATAGGGATATTTTGTAATTTGATATAAATTTTAAACACTATGGGAAACTAGTTTGGCTTGGTCAAAATTAATCCAATTAATCCAACCTAAACCAAAAAGCCTGAGTGACTTGGAACCCAAACAAATCAACAGACATGTTTTATCACCTTACCATCAAAACCAAGCCTGGATGTGAAGATAGAGCAACCAGGAGCTAACTCATCAGACTTCAAGAAAAGGAAAAAAATGCAGGAGCAAGAAAAAGGAAGCACTTGGCATAGTGTCAACGGCTTTTTAAAAAATTCATTTTTATTAGAGAAGTTGTGAGCTTACAAAACAATCGTGCATAATGTGCAGAATCCCCATACATCACCCTCCACCCACACCTTACACTGTCGTGGAACGTTTGTTACAGATCTGGAAAGAACATGATCAGCCTGTGACCACTAACCGTGGTCCACAGCGTACACTTGGGGTATTTTTCCATACACTCGCTCATATTCACACTATGTATTAGTGCTGTACCTTGTCATAATAGCCTTTTGTCCTAGACTTTACGTGGCTGGGATGATAGCCAATAGGTCTGGGCAGGGAAATGAGAGTG
>JAQZBX010052241.1:0-19186 GCA_029593785.1 Cabassous unicinctus
AAAAAAAAAAAAAAAATACATATTATCTAGAAATAGAAAAATCAATTATCAAATTTATATGGAAACAGTCTCAAATAGCCAAAAACATCCAAAAAAAGAAAGGCAAAGTCAAAGGACTCATGCTTCCTGACCGTGAAGTGTATTATAAAGCTACAGTGGTCAAAACAGCATGGTATTGGCATAAAGACAGACACACCGATGGGTGGAATAGAACTGAAAGTCCAGAAATAAACCCTCCCATCTATGGCCAATTAGTTTTTGAAAAACCTACCAAGTCCATGTTAACGGGACAAAAATCTCTTCAACAAATGGTGCTGGGAGAACTGGATATCCAGAACCAAAAGAATGAAAGAGGACCCCTATCTTACCCCTATAAAAGAATCAACTCAAAATGGATCAAAGACCTAAACATAAAAGCCACCTGAAGATAATATAAGGAAACATCTACAAGACCTTGTAGTAAGTGGGGTTCTCTTAAACTTTACATCCAGAGCACAAGCAACAAAAGAAAAAATAGATAAATGTCACCTCCTCAAAATTAAACATTTCTGTACCTCAAAGGACTTTGTGAAGAGAGTAAAAAGGCAGCCTACTCAAAGGGAAAATATTTGGAAATCACACATCCAACAAGGGTCTAATATCCATGATATATAAAGATATCCTACAACTCAACAATAAAAAACAAATAACCCAATTTAAAAATGGGCAAAAGATCTGAATAGACATTTTTCTAAAAAAGAAATACAAATGGAGAAAAAACACATAAAAAATGCTCAGCATCACTGGCTATTAGGAAATGCAAATCAAAGCTACAATGAGATATCATTTCACACCTACTAGAATGACCACTATTAACTAAAGAGAAAACTACAAGTGTTGGAATGTGTGTGGAGAGATAGGAATGTTTATTCACTGTTGGTGGAAATATAGAACAGTACAGCCACTGTCAAAGTCTCTTTGGCAGTTCATAAGGAAGTTAGATATAGATCTACCATGTGACCTGGAAATACCACTACTGGAAGAACTGAGAGGAGTGACACGAACAGACATCTGCACACTGATGTTCATAGCTATATTATTCACAACTGTCAAAATATGGAAACAACCCAGGTGTCCATCAACTGATGAACAGCTAAACAAACTGTAGTATATACATATGATGGAATATTATTCAGCTGTAAGAAGAAATGAAGTTGTGAAGCATATGACAACATGGATGAATCTGGAGGACATTATGTTGAGTGAAGAAAGCCAAGCATAAAAGGACAAATATTGTTATGATTTAGCTATTAGGAACTAAATATAATGAGCAAACTCATGGAGTTAATCAATAGAATATTAATCACCATAGAATAAATGTGGCTAGAGAATGGAAAGATGAGGTTTAATCTGTGCATAATTGGTAAAAAGGTGTTTATAAATGTTTGGAAATGAATAGAAATGATGAAAGCACATCATAGGATTTGTAATTAGTAATGCTAATGTATGGGTATGATAGTGGTTTATTTTTTGTCGGGTTTTTTTTGAATAATGAAAATGCTCTAATATTGACTGAAGCAGTGAATGCACAATTCTGTGGTTCTGACAAAAGCCACTGATTGTACACTTTAGATGAATTGTATAGTTTATGAACAAAAAAATAAAAGGGTGGGTTGGGGGGAAAATACACCAAATGTAAGATACAGACTATAGTTAGCAGTAATACTTCAACGATGCTCTTTCATAATTTGTTACAAATGTTTCACAACAATGCAAGGTATTTGTGGTGGGGTGATGTAATGGGAACCCCATATGATGTTATGCATGTTTGTTTTGTAACTTCACAACTTTTTCTATACACTTGTTGTTTAAGTAAGTTCATGTATGAATGATATACTTCAATAAATTGTTTTCAAAATGAAAAAAAAAATTTATAGGGAATGGTACGGGGCCCAGAAGAGCCAAAGCCATCTTGAAGAAGAAGAACAAAGCAGGAGGACTCACACTTCCCAATCTTAAAACTTATTACAAAGGCACAGTAATCAAAACAGAATGATACTGGCACAAGGACAGTTATATAGACCAATGGAATGGAACTGAGAGTTCTGAAATTAACCTTCACATTTAGGACCAACTGAATTTTGACAAGAATACCAAGTCCACTCAATTGGGAAAGAGTAAGCTCTTCAACAAATGGTGCTAAGAAAACTGGATATCCATAGCAAAAGAAAGTGGACCCCTACCTCAGACCATATACAAAAATCAACTCAAAATGAATAAAAAACTAAATATAATAACCAGAACTATAAAACACCTAGAAGAAAATGTAGGGAAGCATTTTCAGGAACTTATATTAAGCAATGATTTCTTAGACCTTACAATCAAAGCATAAGCAACAAAAGAAAAATGAGATAAATGGGACCACATCAAAATTTTAAAATTTTGTGAAATAAAGGAATTTACCATGAAAGTAAAAAGACAACCTATACAATGGGAGCAAATATTTGGAAACCACATATTTGATAACTGTTTTATATCCAGAATATATAAAGAAATCCTACAACTCAACAACAAACAGACAACCTAATTTAAAAAGGGCAAAAGACTTGAATAGACATTTCTCCAAAGAAAATACACAAATGGCCAAAAGCACATGAAAAGATATTCAACATCATTAGCCATTAAGGAAATGCAAATCAAAACCAGAATGAGGTATTATTTCACACCCACTAGAATGACTACTATGAAAAAAAAACAGAAAATTACAAGTCTTGGAGAGAATGTGGAGAAATAGGAAGACTCATTCATTGTTTGTGGGAATGTAAAATGGTATAGCTGCTGTGTAAGACAGTTTGTCAGTTCCTCAGAAAGTTATATATAGTCACCATATGACCTGGCAATCTCACTTTTTGTATATACCCAAAAGAATTGAAAGCAGGGATTTGAACAGTTATTTGCACACTGATGTTCACAGCAGTGTTATTCAAAACTGCCAAAAGATTTAAGCAACCTAAGTGTTCATTAACTGATGAATGGATAAACAAAATGTGATATATACATACAATAGAGTAGTGCTTAACCATGAAAAAGAATGAGTTCTGCTACATGGAACAACATGGATGAAATTTGAAGACATCATGTTAAGTGAAATAAGCCAGACAAAAAAGGACAAATATTGTATGAGCTCACTGATAGGAAGTAATTAGAATAAACCAATTCATACACTCAGAAACTAGAATATAGGTTACCAGGGAACAGGGTGTAGGTAGGGAATGGGGAGTTAATGCTTAAATTGTACAGAGTTTCTATTTGAGTAGGATGGATGAATGGATGGATGGATGGATGGATGGATGGATGGATGGATGGATGGATGGAAAGATAGATTCTCATTATCTTCTGTCATTAATGTTCATGCTCCATAAATGGTTAGTATTCTTACTATCAGAAGACACTTTAAATAGAATAAATGTATACCCTCTATGGAGTTGTTGAAAAAGTTCTTTGAAATTTCCAAGTAAACCAATGTCTAGCTCACTTTCAAAACAAACAAAAGAACAAGAACCTTAAATTGTAAAACCAATTTCAATTGAAAAGAGAAAAAAAGTAATGTAATTTAATGTGACTACCTAAGGAGATGTCCATCAACCTTTTATCTCAAAAGGACACATGCAAAGAATGTTCTGGTTTAAAAGGATAATTAAACAAGGTCCCTATTTTTTAGGGACAAATACTGAAATATGTAGGATTTCACATACCTGGAAATTGCTTTAAAGTATTTTAGAAAGAAAGGCAAGGCAAGGCAGGTGAGGCAAAGCAAGCCAAGAAAGGGAAAGGGACAGGGAGAGAGAGAGGGATAGGGGTACGGAGAGATAGATGGAGAGGGAGAGGGAGAGAGAGGGAAAGAAAAAGGAAAGGGAGAGGGAGTGAAAGAAAAAGAGAGGGAGAGGGAGAGAAAAAGGAGAGGGAAAGAAAAACATAGGTTAAACGAGCATGGCAAAATCTTGGCAATTCTAGAGTAGGGGTATATGGTGGTTCATTGTACTGTTTTCTTTATTTTCATGGTGTTTGAAACATTCATTGGATAATTTTCCTTTTAAAGAAGTCTGAGTTTAAAATAATTCATTTGAAGTAAATGCTCAGTCTTTCAGAGTTCCTCTGCCTTCTGGCATCTGAGCATATGGAGGAGTTTATGGGAACTCTTTGTGCTCAGGGAGAGGTAGCTTCTGCTCTAAACCCTCAGGTCTGTACGTTATCGTCTAGATTCTGACTTGTGTCCACAGCAAGGTGGCACATCTGGTCACATCTCAGATGACTCGTGCTGGTGTCTGCTAAGTTCCATTGGTCTGCCTGGTTACCTAGGCTCTCATGATGTCGCCTGCTGATAGGTGTTAGCCCTAGCCTCTTGTCTCCAGTAGACAAATCTCTGCATTCTTTTTCTGACACCGTGCCTGAACCAGCTCACCTGTCCTCTCAGCATCTCTCAGCATCTCTGCACATCCTGGCCCCCCACCCCGCCCCACACACAGGGGGCGGGGTATGAGGGAATCTTCTAAATATCTCTTGCATTCCAATGAGGAAACAGGACCCTTTACTTCAAGTTCAGATTTCCAGAACCCTCCCTCTGCTAAGGCTGCATTATGGCTCTGAATGAGGATGTGTGACTCTGATGTAAATATGGAGGGTCTCCTCGAGCCTCTGCCCCAAGGCAGCCTGCCACCAGCTCATCCTCAAAGAGGGAAAAAGGAAAGAGACTACCTTTTACTCCATTTCAAATTATTTTTTTGAAAAAAATCTTGTATTACCTAAATTACATTCTAAATATGAAAATTGCAGAGGCCAAACTTGGGAACCTTTTGGCCCAAATAAGTGATTTAGAATAAGTCAACAACCTCTATGAAAATGTAACACTAGAATTTTAAGTTTTCAGTTCTAAGTTCATCATTCTTTCCACAGTGCCTTCTGGCTTCTTAAATGTGTAGTTGATACAATTTCAGGAAGCAGACCACAACCTATCTTTAAATAACCTTGGCGTCATATATTATTCATAGAGTGTTTTCCTTATGTAATATACATATTATTTAATTCCAGTGTTCCTAGGATTGGAGATAGGGATAGGGTAGATCTATTAAATCAGCTATTAGAAATACCACATGTGAACATGGAAGCTGAAAATGAATATAATGAGGCCTCTGCTCTCTGAAACAGAAGTGGATACTATAAGAAATTTTATTTTGTACTCAGATAATAAATCAATATGATGTTCTATTATGGAAAATCACTAAGGATCATTTGTACTTCAGGTAATTTTTTTGTAAGTGGATTGCCATATAAATTACAAATAAATATACATTGCTGAAACACCTTTCCTTTGTTATGAGGTAGGCTCTATTTGCCTATAATAAATTTTCTCAGAAAACTATATATTAGATCTGTCAAAGGAATCCAACTTCAATTTCCTATCTTTATATGTTTCTCAAATGAACAAAACTCCTTTTCCTCAATGTGACTGAATATATAGTTAAAGGATTTCAAAACTAAACTATTTCAGCTCAACCAAAAAATTCTATAATTAGTGAATCAATATAATTTCTGCTTCATTCTTGTAAATAACATATTTTCCACTAAGTTTAATAGCTGTGAATAAAAATATACACATCTGTTTTGTTGTTGTTTGTTGTTTTTAAAAACTCTATGATAGATTTTTCTCTTTCTGTGTGCTTCGCCTATTTTCGGAAACTTTACTCCAGGATTTATCTTAAAAAAACACTCAGCAATTCACTGGTTCAATATTTTATAGCTCATCATTGTGTTCCTGAGGGTCACAGACTTGCACACTTAATTCCCTGGAATTTTCCACACCTGACCAAAGTCCATCCCTATGGTACTATCTTAAACTCTGGTTGTCTCGATAATACAATAATAGGGGTTTTGAAACTTCTAGATCCTTTAAACACTCAGATGGTCCTGTACTTTCTTGAGCTCTGTTCAAAGGACTTGATCACTGCTCTTCCTATGCAGTCTTTCTCATCTCTAGAAATGGCAATTTTGTGCTTCCAGTTGCTCAGGTCAAAAACCTTGGAGAAAGCCTTGACTCCTCTCATTCTCTCACATACCACATCCAGTCCACCAGTTTTACTTTCCAATATGCCCCAAATCTGATGATTTCTCACCGCCACGACTCCAACCTTGGTCTAAGTCAGCAGCAGCAGCACCTTATTACATTAGTTTCCTAACATGTCTTCATGCTTCTATCTCGAACACCCTCCACATCCAACACACATATACAATAAATTATCCACAGGGCAGTCAAAAGGCTACTTTCAAAATACTTTTGTTTATTTAGCAAACAGTTCCACTAGTATGTGCCAAAAACTATTCTAAACACTTTACAAATATGAATTAATGAAGTAGGTGCCACAATCATTCTGTTTCACTCACAAAACTGAGACACAGAGATAATAAATGACTTGCCCAAAGTCACCCAGTTAACAGGTCAAGGAGCCAGGACTCAACCCAGGCAGTCTAGCTCTAGAACCCCTTCTCTAAGATGATGTCACTCCTCTGCCTGAAAACACCCACACAGAGTGACAGTCAAAGTCCTCATAAGGCCCTGCCAGGCCCTACATATCACTGACCTACCTTCCATGAAACCAAGCAGTCTCCCACCTCAATAGCTCTGAAATGTCCTTTGACCTGGAGCATTCTGCTTCCACATACACACTTGGCTTTCTCTCTTTCTTCATTCAGATTCCTGAGCAAATACCAGTTAGGCCTTCCCTAATTCACACAGGGCATTGCCAGTCCTGTCTACCCTGTTTTATTTTTCTCCAGAGCACATTTTACCACCTGAATGTAATACATGTATTCGCTTGTTTGCTTTTTTCTATCTAGCCCCCCACCCCACCCCTGCCTTTAAAATGGTATAATCCATTAAGCAAGAGCATTTTCTTTTGCTCACTGATGTATCTCCAATTCCTAGAACTTTGCCTGGCACATATGTGCACTCAATTACCAACTGTTGGAAAATGTAATAATAATTGAATGACTAACCAGAGGACAGTGCTTACAAGATGCACATATATTTCAGAAGTAGGCAATTTTGACTCTACTCTTTCTTCCCTGCTGTTTTGATCCCAGTGCTCTTTGACCTGACATTTTGGCCCTGCTGCTTGCTCTTTCCTCCAACAGCACCCGGAATGCAAAGTGATTCAAAGTATACAGAAAATTAGATTTTTAAGACAATAAGCCAATCCTGGGCATTGAATAATACTAAAATATTTGTGGGGAATTATTCTGTTTTCTCATGTCTTAGCTAAAAAATAAATATAACATTTTACATAATTTATAATGATTTCATTAGTAGAAATAATCAAATATTCTACTGATGGTGACATTTTTTATAGATTAAAAACTGATTAAAATTTACATCTTATTGCTAGAACTGAGAGCCACAAGAACAGAGCAAGGAGCAATTATACTTTGTGTAAATAATCAATAAAAAAGAAAACTGACAGTAGTTAAGCCTGTACATTTTATTCACCTAAAAACATTTATAAAGCTTTTATAGGCTTCCTATGTCCCAGGCACTTTTCTAAGTGCTTTAAAAATAGCAACTCATTAAGCCCTCCTAAACACCCTATGAGTAAGCTGCTAATATTATCCCTTTCTATAGCTGAGAACAATGAAACCCAGAGAAGTTAAGTAACTTGCCCAAAATGGCACAGCAGGTGGTGGTGGAGCCAGGTTTGGAAACCATCATTCTGGTTGTAGGGTCTGATCTATGCCCTGCTGCCTTGTTAATAAAACTTGATTATTGATATACATCTTCTTATCAGACCTTAGAGACACAAAATTTTACACAAGCAAACTGGGCTTGTTAAAAATAATAGCCATAAAAGAAGACTCACAGTGACAAAAGCTAAAATCAGTATACTTCGATATGAACCTAAGCTACCAATTAATAATTGCTGGAAATTTGCAACAAAAAGAACACTTGACTGTAACAAAAATAATTTCTGAAAAATAAAATGAAAGTGAAAAATATTGAAAAGGCAAAAATGTGCTGTACAAAATGGTTTCCAAAGAGTAAAATTGGTTTCATGGAGTTTGTTCATCTGTACTAGCCAGGTTGGGCTGATTAATGATATGGTAACAGACAACAGCCACATTTCAATGGTTTGAGGCTAAAAAGAATGTTTTTTCATTCATGCTACATGTTAATCACATGTTGGTGGGGGGGTCCTGTATCCATTGTCCTCTCTCAGGACTTTCACCATCTGGAATGTCACCTCTCATATTTCATTGGTCTCAGAAGTCACATGGCCATACCTACCTCCAAACAGGTTGGGAAGTGTCATTCCCCTGTATGCTCAGAACTAGAGGAGAAACACTTACTAGTGAACAGTTATTCAGTCAGATTTTACAGCATGTGGCTCCCAGATAAATGCACAAAATCAGAGTTCTGATAATAAAGAAAATGGAGCCACAGGCCACAACTACAGGGTAGGCTATGAACATTTTCTGCCACCATGAATGCTGGGAATAATAATAAACTTGGTAACTGTAGCCAACATTCATTGAGAACTGTGTTTGGTATGAATTTTCTCATTTAATCCACAAATCCCACAAGGAAAGTGCTTTATTGCCTACTTTTACAGTAAAGAAAACTGAAGAACAGAGAAGTAAAATATCTTTCTGGATCTTAGCTAGCATATTTGTTGGAGCTAGGAGAAGAACCTGGGCAGTGGAATCTAATACTCACTATTAGGACTGCTGGCCTATCTTCCCTATACTGCTTTCTCTTTTGGGCTTCTGAATTGCAGAAGTTTCAGGGGGCTTAGAGTGCTTTATCTCTGGATATTTCAGGCTTTGCAACAGTATTTATGAGTGGATTTTGAGTGTAAAGTAGAATTTGATGCTGTTTGTGGTTTAGCTATAACTGGAAAAGACAATTTCCACGAAATTTTCTCATAAAGCCTGTTGCCAAGATCATTGAGAACAGCATGTGCTCTTCCAGATTACAGCGATAAGACGATTGATGTTGTTGAGAGCTGGAGTCCTGATGAGGCAGCAAGTCTCCAGGAGAGGGACATTTCCGCTGGTCTCCACAAAAAGCCTGTGTTTTGGCCTCTCAGGGAGGAGCCAGCTTATACAACTGGGAAACCACATCCAAGGGATTCTTGCTCTTGGACGGACCATTAACAGGAAATGGTTAAGAGATGGCCCTAAATCCACTGAGTTTACAGAGGGGCACTGCTGCCATTCCATGTGGACATAGCCATGCTGTCCACTCACTGAAAGGCCAGAAGACCCCTTCTGTTCTAAAAGGGGAATTAGTGAAGGAAAAGTGAATCTCTGCCTTAAGAGATATATTCAGATTACTTACCCACACTTGAAAATGTACATCAATTATACCAAAATAAAACGTGAATACTACAGTGCCTGGTGTCTGCTGAGCTGTAAATTTCTTCAGCATGGCCTGTAATCATGGACTGGGAGGCACATGTTTCTCTCTCTTTCACACACACACACACCATGCCTTCCTGTCCTGCCTCAGGTTCCTTCAAGTCCATTGGATCTCTGTCAAAACTCTGCACCCCCCTTAGTGATATGGGGACTGCTGGCCTCTTTTTCTCACCCTGTGAGGTGGTCCTCAGAGCTATTAGTCCAGGCTCTTCATGATGACATGGCTGATCTGCTACTCCATCCCCATGATAGCCAAGAGGCTTCTAAGAGGCTTTTAGTATTCCCTTGCTACACCCTGGAAACCTGAGATATGAAGCCCAATTCCCTTCTGCATGGGAGATGGGTGGGGAGAAGAGGCAGGCAGGGCAGGATTTGGGTCTCACATTAATTCCTGCATCATCATACATTCTGTTGATCTTGGCATAATCCCCATGCCTTGTTACCTTCAGGGCTTTGGATTCTGTTCTCCAAAGCCAAGCTTTTGGACTTTAAACCACTTATCTGTCTCATACACTTAAGCTTTCAAGACTCTTGCCTCTACTATGAGTTTAAAAATCCATTTATCAACTGAACTGATGTTCTTTTTCTAAACTGTACTTGCCCTCCTTCTGCAGGCAGCATGTAAAGAAAATTATATGGTATGGAAAAGGTAATGGGTTCAAAGCTGCCCAGTACAGCAGGAAAGTGGGGTCAGAAACTCTGATTAATATATCTCAAAATATTATTTGCTAGATTTGCCTTCTGGAATTCTAGGAATTTCCTTCTATCCTGAAGTTACTCTATTGACTGTAATAGCTAAATTTATGTAGCGTTTACTATGTGCCAAAACTTTAGATAACTTTATCCTTTAATTCTCACAGCAACTCTGTGTGTTTGAACTGTTATCTCCTTTTACAGATAAGGAAAAGATGTCTTAGAGACATTCATTAACTTGACAAAGATTAGACAGGTAGTAAGTGGTAGAGCCAGGTGTTATGCTAATCAGTGGATGTACAAAGATGAATGCTACAAAGATGAATAATACAAATATGAATGCATGATTGGTAGTTTCAGATATTCAAACAGATCCAAATAGCCGATGTGGCAAGGACTGTTGTTGAGGTTTGTACACATAGGAGGGACATTTGACTAAATATTATGGAAGATTCCCTAAAGAAATTAACACCTGAGTTGATTTATAAAGGCTAAACAGGAAGGTTAGGTGAGTGAAAAGAATGAGAAGAGAAGGTTTATTTCAGCCCAAAGAAATAGCATTAAAAATAATAATAATAAATAAACAGAGGCAAGCTGAAATAGAATGTTTTGCTCTCTGTTTAGGACTATTTTTTCCAGTTATGTAGTGCCATGTAACAAACCATCCCAAAACTTCATGCCTTATAATAATGGTTATTTTGTTCATGAATCTGCAGTAAAGACAGGGTTTGGTGAAGATAGCTCATCTCTGCTCTACTTGGCATATCTGGGATAGCTTGGAAGCCAGTGGCTAGAATAAACTGAAGGCTCACTCATTTGTAGTTGATGCTAGGAATAGACTGACTTTAGCTGGATCTGTGGACTGGTAAACCTACCCTTGGCCTGCCCATGTGGCTTGGGCTTCCTCACAACATGGTAGCTGGGTTCCAAGGGTGAGCATCCTGAGAGAGAGTGAACCAGGTGGAAACCACATCACATTTCACCTAACCTTGAAAATCATGCATCATCACTTCCATTACATTCTATTTGTCAAGGCAGCCACAAAATGCCACCAGTGTGCTAGGGGAGGAGGAATAGAATGCAAACCATGAGGGGGTGCAGCAGGATTTTGGAAGAGCATGTGGGACTGGAAATCTGGCTGGAGTCATTTTTAAGTACACCATCTGACACAACTCTAATCCTGAAAGAACTATATAAATGCTGATAGAGCCATCTACCATAACTGCTCCTTCCTGATCTAATCACACTATTAGCTATATGAGTCATTAACTGACTCATTGCTTCTTATTTGGAGAATGAAGGGGTTGCCAGCACAAAGTTGAAAAAAAGGATTTAAGTCATTCTCAAGACATCAACATGAATTACCCACACAGTAGGCTGGGTACAGGAAAAAACTGTCATCATTGCACAAAATACTCATTGTGTTATCTTGACCACATGGCAAACAACACATTCACGAACTGTCTGCAACAAGACTTAGCTAGAAATCTGTCCAAAAGGCTTGGATTTGATTCTTGTAATTGAAAGACAATTTCAAGCTACTTGTCCCTCTTTTTTTTATAGCC
Source organism: Cabassous unicinctus (assembly GCA_029593785.1). Lineage (NCBI taxonomy): Eukaryota > Metazoa > Chordata > Mammalia > Cingulata > Chlamyphoridae > Cabassous > Cabassous unicinctus. The sequence goes on from JAQZBX010052241.1 coordinate 11,703, forward strand.
AGTAACCTCTTAGTGTTGACCAAGAATCCCTAATGATTTTGCAGAGCCATTTCAGAAAAGGTCCTTATTATTTGAGGAAATCTCCTCAGAATGGCTTGAACCCTTTTAGCTTCATCTCACTTGCTGTCTACAACACTTGTAGATCCATGCCATTTAATTGCAACAGTTACATTGTAAGACACTATTAGTTCTATGTCCTGCAAGGTCCATGTTGCAAGTGGCTCAGAATTGTATCCCATGTTAAAGAACTGTAAAGGTACTTCTCCTAAGCAACTTGAAATGACAGTGAAGTGATTAGCACCCTCCCTCCTAGAATCATTTAACACTGACTTTTCATCTTCATAACTTTTCTCCCCATTATGGAATACCAGGGACACAAAGTTGAGAAGTAATGATTCTTTTCTGTCTTCCATAGTGTTGAGAGCAGAAAAAGTGGGGCGCAAAACCAGACGTGGACTCCATTACTATGGAACTTATAGTCTAGTAGGAAGAGCAAAGCCTAATCAAGTAATAACACAAATATGGGATATAACTTTAAAGGGATAAATGTTATGAAGGGAAACACCTGTGTTTTAGTCTGCTGGGCTACTGAAAATGCACATACCATGAAATGGATTGGCTTTTAACAATGGGGATTTATTAGCTTATAAGCTTATAGTTCTAAGGCCATGAAAATGTCCAACTCAAGCCACCATCAAGATGATACCTTCTTCCTGAAGAATGCTGCCAGCAATCCTGGACTCCTCTGTCATGTGGCAGGGCACATGGCAACACCTGCTGGTCTCTCCTTTCTCTTCCAGGTTTCATTGCTTCCAGCTTCTTGCTTCCATGGCTTTCTCTCTCTTTATCTGAATTTCATTCTCTTATAAGGGACTCTAGTAAGAGGATCAAGACCCAATCTGGGCCACAACTTAACTAAAGTAACCTAATCAAAAGGTCCTACTTACAATAGGTTTATACCCACAGGAATGGATTAATTTTAAAAACACGATTTTTCTGGGGTCCATATAGCTTCAAACCATCACAACCTATTTCTATGATAGCATATTACAAAGAAACTATTATCTGCACAGGAAAAGCTTCACTGGAGAAGTGAAAGTTGAAATGAAGCTAAAGAAATAAATGTGAGTTAACATGGAGTTGGGGGTGAAAGGGAAAGGGGATGGAAGGGGGAGTTCTAGACAGAGAGAACAGCATGAGCAAGGGCCTTGATGGAAGAAAGAGCATGGTGAACTCAAGAAAGTCAGAGGGTGCAGCACACAGGATGCTTGGAAGTGTGATAATAGCTGAGGCTAGACAGGTATCAGAGGCCCTGTCGTGAGAACAGTGAAAAGCCATTAACCAGTTTTAAACCCTAGTTTTTAAAATTTACTCCACTCAGGATCACATAATTTTAAACTAGAGGAAACCAAGTGAGAGCTGTGCAGTAGTTTTTGTGTTGATGCTATTCATCTTCTGCCAGAGCAGTTACTCAGACACTACAGCTACTGCCCACCTCCTTCGTGTTCTTACCATGATTTCCTCTACCAGATTATTCTATCCTTCACAAAACTGAAAGTTAATCTTCCTAAAGTGCTATTTTTCTCACACCACTCTCTTTCTCAAAAATTTTTAGAGGCAAGTTTAAGAGGGAGGGTTAGCTCAAACACTTCTCTTTGTTATTAATGGTCCCATACAATCTGTCTCCTCTACAGCCAGCCCACTCTTTCTCAAATGAATCTTCCACTTATTCCAAACTCTATATTTATTTCTACCTCCATGTTTTTGCTCATTTCATTCCTCCCCCCTTGGAATGATATTGCTTTCTTCCTAGCCTAGCCATCTCTTATTCATCCATTAGAACATTGTCCAAGTCCCACATCTGTGGAAACTTCCTTAGCCACTCCCATTTACATTGATTTCTCTCTCCAACATCTGACAGCTCCTGTTACCTCGACCCTTCAGATGTGCAACTAGTCACAAATGACTTCACTGTCTTGTAATATTCTGTAACCATTTCATAGGCTTGTCTTGACTCTTCCAAGGAAATTACAAGCTCCTTGTGGGCAGAAGCCATGTGTTTTATCTTGCTTATATCTCTCATATCTTAGTTAAAGGGTAAACTTCAGGGAATAGAAAAGAAAGAATTCATAAACACTCTCCTTTACCTGAGAACTAGTGATTCTATTTAATAAGCAATAGTGACACCTAGTGCTTGGAAGTTTGCATAGATTCTTCTGGCTTTTTAAAGATTGGACAAGACATTTATAAAGAGAATGTTACATATTATTTAACGACCCCAAATTATTCCCATCATCTAGGCTTGCTTACAAGGGGATTTTAAATGCAGGTTCTGTGTTCTTCTGTGCCCATTGCCCCACCACCCCTCCTCAGGCCCACAAAGGGTCTTGGGTTCCTGTGAGTGTTTTATTGCAAACCACAACTTCCCTTTCCTGTAGAAAGAAGCTTTCATGGAGATTAGGCGATATTTAATTTTCTGCTTCCTGTTAAGATAGAGGTTTCTGTGAATAAATATTTATTTTGGAAATAAAATATGTAATTGAGGAAGAAATTTGAGATGATAAATGTTACAGCCATAGTAGAAACTTGTTTCAAAGCCAAATGGGATAGAGGCACTGTGATATAGAAGAAAGCTTGTGGACTTTGGCACCTGAAGGGCCCGGGACTAAATGCCAGTTCTTCCCATTAAAAGTCACATAATATTTATAGCAGACTGACATCTTTTGGACTTAAGGTCTTCAGTCCAAACTATGAGGGTGATATATAACTTAGCATGCTGCTTTGGGGAGGATTAAATGGAATCATGCACAATAAAATTCTGGCCTGGATTAGGTCATCAATATGTGATAATTATTATTATTAATTTAAATTTTACCAGGATAATGGTACTCATTTTTCAAATTTGATTTTTTTAAATGAAAATCATGGTTTATAAACCTGGGATTGTCAAAACCAACTCTTATCCTGATTAAAATCTCTCTTGGTTTTAGATACTTTAACTGCAAGATAATGAGCTTGGAAAAACTATCTTAAATCTCTGAAAATGAAACAGGAATTCTAATCTACCAAAGACATGTTAAAATTAGAATAGTTATGAAGGGTTTAGAAGAACTGGAAAAGGCCAATATTATATAATTATGTAGCCCTTTAAAAAAATGACCTCTTCAACTCAAGGTATAATTGTGAAGATAACCTGGATTAGTAGAAGGGTGGGGGGAATGCTAGGCTGTATTAGTCAGGGTTCTCTCGGGAAACAATCAACAGGAGATATCTGTCAATAATATGAGATTTTAAAAGAGTCTCTCATGCGACCGTGGGGATGCACAAGTCCAGGTTCCGCAGGCAGGCTGCAAACCAGGGGCTCCAATGAAATTCCGATGAAAGGTCCTGGATGAGTTTCTGGGAGAAATTGGCTGTCCAACGATGAGCTGGGAAATTCTCTCTGAATGTTGAAATCACTTCCCCTTTTAAGGCATTCAACTGATTGGATAAAAGCGTCACCCATTGATGACGCAATCTCCCTGAATGATGCAGATGTAATCAGCCATCCACGTAGTAAACTCACTGGTGATTGAAGTCCATAAATTCTGTTGTGTTACAATTAGCCCAGTGCTTGCTGGACCAAACACCTGGACACAATTACAGGGCCGAATTGACACATTAGCCTAACCATCACAGTCCACCCCTTGTCAACTCGGCAGTCATACACATTACCCTAAACCATATTTAGTCTCTTAGTAAAAACAATAACAGACAAGCATATTTCCGCCTAACAATGTTCAACTCCCCTGCGTACAACCAGAAACGCATTAATGCCCCACAGAATAGGGTGCAAGTCCTTGGGTAATATTCACTCTTAAACTTGACATCCTTAAATATTATGACGTCGAATTAATAGGGGAAAAGGTTGGGGAAGAAAACAAGAAATTAGTTTTGTGTACATACACAATCATACTCATAATGAAACAAGGGAGAAGGGTTCCTGACTATTACAGTCCTTGTTTCTGTAACTGGTCACGTGGTCGAAATTCATATTTATCACTACCTTCTTCCACTACCCATTCCAAGCACTTCGGCTGGCCGTGGTTCTTGGTGGGGTGACCCAAACTTTCATTCCCAGAGATTCTGGGCCATTGTTAGTCCTGCTTGAATTGGTTTGTTGCAATTTTCCATTGACTTTAATCACAGGGCATGGCAGTACTAGGAGATACCCTAGAGGATTCCTAGGCAAACTCCTGCATTCCAGGCAAACTCTTCTTTACCCCCGTTATGTAGATGTAGTCCTATTTCCCCTCTATAGTCAGGATCAATCACCCCAGCCAGTACAGTAATTCCCCTCTTTGCCTGTTGATTCACAGGTAAGAGGAGCCCAAAGTGGCCAGGTGGCAGTCTTAACTTCCAGTTCAATGGAATCATTGTTATGTTCCCTGGTGGCAGCACTCCTTCTTCTGGGACTAAAACCTGTAGACCAGCAGCACTTAAGGTTGCAGGGAAAGGGAGCAAAAATTTTCCTAGTGGGTCACTAAGGGTAATAGTGAGTAGTGCCACTCCCATTTCCACCCCTTGATTCCTGGACCCATGAATCCTGGTTATGAGAGAAACAGCACCATAGAGAGGATGCTGATTCAGAGCATACACAGCCTCTTGGAGAACATTGCCCCAGCCCTGCAAGGTATTGCCACCTAGTTGGCGCCACAACTGAGTCTTCAAAAGGTCATTCCACTGTTCTATTAATCCAGCTGCTTCAGGGTGATGGCGAACATGGTAAGACCAGTGAATTCCATGGGCATGTGCCCATTCCCACACATCATTTGCTGTGAAATGGATTCCTTGATCAGAAGCAATGCTGTGTGGAATGCCGTGGTGGTAGATAAGACATTCAGTAAGTCCACGGATGGTAGTTTTGGAAGAAGCATTGCGTGCCAGAAATGCAAACCCATAACCAGAGTATGTGTCTGTTCCAGTTAAAACAAATCGCTGCCCCTTCCATGGTGAAGTGGCCCAATGTACTCAACCTGCTACCAGGTAGCAGGCTGGTCACTTCGAGGAATGGTGCCATATCGGGGGCTTAGTGTGGGTTTCTGCTGCTGGCAGATTGGGCATTCAGCAGTGGCTGTAGCCAAGTGAGCCTTGGCGAGGGGAAGTCCATGTTGCTGAGCCCATGCATAACCTCCATCCCCACCTCCATGGCCACTTTGTTCATGAGCCCATTGGGCAATGAAAGGAGTGGCTGGGGAAAGAGGCTGAGCATTAGCCACAGAGTGGGTCATCTTATCCACTTGATTATTAAACTCTTCCTCTGCTGAAGTCACCCTCTGGTGAGCATTCATGTGGGACACAAATATGTTCATGTTTTTTGCCCACTCAGAAAGGTCTATCCACATAGCTCTTCCCAGACCCCCTTGTCACCAATTTTCCAATCATGTTCCTTCCAAGTCCCTGACCATCTAGCCAAACCATTGGCAACAGCCCATGAATCAGTGTACAAACGCACCTCTGGCATTTCTTTTCCCAAGCAAAATGAACAACTAGATGCACTGCTCAAAGCTCTGCCCACTGGGAGGATTTGCCCTCACCGCTTTCCTTCAAGCATGTACCAGAAAAGGGCTGCAGTGCCGCAGCTGTCCAATTTCGGGTGGTACCTGCATATCGTGCAGAACCATCTGTAAACCAGGCCCGAGTTTTCTCATCCTCAGTCAACTGATTGTAAGGGACTCCCGAAGAGGCCAAAGCTGTGGGCTGGGAAAGAGAAGGTAACATGGCAGGGGTGGTGACCATGGGCATTTGGGCTACTTCCTCATGTAACTTACTTGTGTCTTCAGGACCTGCTCAAGTCCTATCTCGTATATGCCACATCCACTTTATTATGGAGTGCTGCTGTGCACACCCAGCTTTATGGTTTGGTGGGTCAGACAATACCCAGCTCATGATAGGCAACTCAGGTCTCATGGCAACTTGATGGCCCATGGTTAAGCATTCAGTCTCTACTAAGGCCCAGTAGCAAGCCAAAAGCTGCTTCTCAAAAGGGGAGTAGTTATCTGCAGAGGATGGCAAGGCTTTGCTCCAAAATCCTAAGGGTCCGCATTGTGATTCCCCTATAGGGGCCCGCCAAAGGCTCCAGACAGCATCTCTATTTGCCACTGAAACTTCCAGCACCATTGGATCTGCTGGATCATATGGTCCAAGTGGTAGTGCAGCTTGCACAGCAGCCTGGACCTGTCGCAGGGCCTCCTCTTGTTCTGGTCCCCAATCAAAACTAGCAGCTTTTCTGGTCACTTGGTAAATGGGCCAGAGTAGCACACCCAAATGAGGAATGTGTTGTCTCCAAAATCCAAAAAGGCCAACTAAGCGTTGTGCCTCCTTTTTGGTCATAGGAGGGGCCAGGTGCAACAGCTTATCCTTTACTTTAGAAGGACTATCTCAACAGGCCCCACACCACTGGACACCTAGAAATTTCACTGAGGTGGAAGGATCCTGTATTTTTGTTGGATTTATCTCCCATCCTCTCTTACGCAAATGCCTTACCAATAAATCTAGAGTCTTTGCTACTTCTTGCTCAGTAGATCCTATCAACATGATATCATCAATATAATGGACCAGTGTGAGTCTCGTGGGAGGGAGAGATGATCAAGGTCCCTGCAGACAATATTATGACATAGGGCTGGAGAGTTGATATACCCCTGAGTCAGGACAGTGAAGGCATACTACTGGCCTTGCCAGCTGAAAGCAAACTGTTTCTGGTGGTCCTTACTAATGGCAATTGAGAAAAAAGCATTTGCCAGATCAACAGCTGCATACCAGGTACCAGGGGAAGCATTGATTTGCTCAAGCAATGATACCATATCTGGGACAGCAGCTGCAATTGAAGTCACCACCTGGTTAAGTTTACGATAATCTACTGTCATCCTCCAAGATCCATCTGTTTTCTGCACAGGCCAAATAGGAGAGTTGAATGGGGATGTGGTGGGAATCACCACCCCTGCATCCTTCAAATCCTTGATGGTGGCACTAATCTTGGCAATCCCTCCAGGAATCCAGTATTGCCTTTGATTTACTATTTTGCTAGGCAGGGGCAGTTCTAGAGGCTTCCACTTGGCCTTTCCAACCATAATAGCCCTCACTCCACAAGTCAGGGATCCAATGTGGGGATTCTGCCACTTACTGAGTATGTCTATTCCAATTATGCATTCTGGAACTGGGGAAATAACCACAGAATGCGTCCAGGGACCCACTGGACCCACTGTGAGACGGACCTGAGCTAAAACTCTATCAATCACCTGACTTTCATAAGCCCCTACTCTGACTGGTGGACCACAGTGACGTTTTGAGTCTCCTGGAATTAATGTCACTTCTGAGCCAGTGTCTAATAATCCCCAAAATGTCTGATCATTTCCTTTTCCCCAATGCACAGTTACTCTGGCAAAAGGCCATAGGTCTCCCTGGGGAAAGGCGGGAGGAAGATTAACAGTATAAATTTTTGGCAG
>JAQZBX010052242.1:0-19178 GCA_029593785.1 Cabassous unicinctus
TGAAAAAAGTGCATAGTTGCCATATAATGAGTATATTGCCTAGTTTTGAAAACTGAAGAAACCATGGTTTTGGCAGATTTTTAAGTAAAAGCAGTGTTTTTACATTCATAATGAGTGAAAACAAGTACACAGGAGCCAAAGAAACAAGTACCTTACTTAACTTTCAAAGTTGAATTAACTCCTGCTTTCCCAGTCTGTTACGGGAAACAGGTGGTTTGAAGATGTTTTAAAGTGAAAACACAGGCATCGCAGCAAATAAAAGACAAATCTTATTTGGTTTCCTAAAGTGAAGAAAGGACTGCATTGGCTAAGCCTTAGCCAAATCTGTGTGTTGACATGTGAGTGAAAGCAAGGGCATAGCAGCCAAACAAACAAGAATCTTCCTTACCTGTCAAACTTTAAGCAACTACTGCATTCACAGAGAGTTAGGTGAAACCAGTGTCTTGAAGTTGATTGTAAATGAATACACATGAAAATCAGCCAATGAAACAAGTTTCTTTTTTGGTTTTCTAGAGCAAAGAACTCAATGAATTCAGCCAATATTTGGGAAAAGTAAGGTTTTCAAGTTGATTGTAATTGAAAACATATGTAAAACATTGTAAAGAACAAGAATCTTACTTAAATTTCCAAAGTGAGGACCCGGGAGATTTGGCATAGTAAAACGTGTGTTTATAAATTCATTGAAAGTGACAACAAATGCACAACTGCCAATGTAATGAGAATATTGCTTAGTTTTGAAAATTGAAGAAATCAGTGTATTGGCATAGTGTTAGTAAAAGCAGTGTTTTAACATTGATAATGAGTGAAAGCAAGCGATAGCAGCCAACAAACTAGTATCTTACTTAACTTTCAAAGTTGGATTTACTGCTGCATTCACAGCCTCTTACGAGAAATCAGGATTTTGAAGATGAATTTAAATGAAACAGAGGCATAGCAGCAAATCAGAGACAAACCTTATTTAGTTTTGTAAAGTGAAGAAACTACTGCATTGGCTTATGCTTAGGCAAAATTTTGTGTTGACATGTGAGTGTAAGCAAGAGCATAGCAGCCAAACAAACAAGAATCTTACTTACCATTCAACTTGAAGTAACTACTGCATTCACAGAGAGTTAGGTGAATCCAGTGTCTTGAAGTTGCTCATAAAGGAATACACATGCAAATCAGCCAATGAAACTAGTTTCCTCTTTGTTTTATAATTGAAAGAACTCAATGCATTCAGCCAACGTTAGGGAAAAGCAGTGTTTTCATGTTGATTGAAAACACATGTATAGCATTGTAAGGAACAAGAATTTTCCTTAGATTTTGGAAATGAGGAACGGGTGTTTTGGCATAATAAAAGCAGTGTTTGACATTCATTGTAAGTAAAAACAAGTGCACAGCTGCCAATGTAATGTGTATATTGCTTAGTTTTGAAACTGAGGAAACCAGTGTTTTGGCAAAGTATTACAAAAAAGCAGTGTTTTTACATTGATAATGAGTGAAAGTAAGCGCATAGCAGTCAAACAAACAAGTGTCTTACTGAGCTTTCAAAGTTGAATTAACTGCTGCATTCACACCCTGTTACAGGAAAACAGTGTTTGGAAGACGAATTTAAGTGAAAACACAGGCATAGCAGCAAATAAAAGACAAATCTTATTTAGATTTTTAAAGTGAATAAATCACTGCATTGGTTTAGGCTTAGGCAAATCTGTGTGTTGACATGTGGGTGAAAGCAAGGGCATAGCAGGCAAACAAACAAGAATCTTACTTACCTTTCAAAATTTCAAGAAACTACTGCAGTCACAGAGAGTTCGGTGAAACCAGTATCTTGAAGTTTTTAGTGAATGAATACACACGCAAATCAGCCAATGAAACAAGTTTCTTTTCATTTTCTAAAGCAAAGAACTCAATGCAGTTGTGGACCAAGATGGCCTCAATCTAGTTGTGTACTCAAGATCCTGATCTCCTGGGATGGCCAACTGTGGACACGGTCCTGCCTGAGGGTCTGTGATGTGGATGCACAGATTGAGAAGTTTCGGTCATCTAGCCTCGGGCAAATTGATGGTGTGGTTTGACTCATGGTGATTTGTGAATTCTTAGCCTGCCTGTTGTGGTCAACACAGATGGCTGTGACCCAATGACACAGAAAATGGCTGGCTTGAGCTGTGGTTCCTTCTTCCGTGACTCCTGATGCCTGCTGGCATGTGGGAGCATACTCTGAGGGAAGGGAGTGCTCTGACAGAAGGTGGAGAGGGGTTTAGCTTCTGTGGATTTGGCTGCCTGGGACCCCTCATAGCTCTATGGAGCAGATAATCTGGCTCAAAACTGTGCCAGGCTGAGGGGAGAAGCAAAACTATTGAGCAAACTTGTTTTACCCAGCTACCCACTTCTACTAAGTCTTGGCCCCAGAGGGGGTGGAGTCAGCCAATTTTATCACTCTGCACTGAGAAACATCAAAGCTTCAGCATCCTGGGAGGTAAGGAAGTGTGTAGGGATTGATTAGTTTCTACGACCCTATTTAGGGCCCTCTCGGTGAAGAGGGTGTTCTAGCAGAGGACTACTTTGTGTCCCTTATACCCCCCCAAAAAAGGGGGAAAAATACACACTCACTAGAAAAAACGAATTCCTGTTCTTAACTTAGTATACTACCAAAAATCTGCCTTAATACATACAGATAGAACACTGAAGGGTAATTGATAAATGCAAACATGCTGTGAAGATCCACAAGTACACTAGAAGGAACACTTCCTCCTTAGCTTTGTTTGACTGCTTGATGTTGTGTTTGTTTGGCTTTTCTCTGTTTATTTGTTGTCTCTTGCTTTTCTTTCCTCTTTCCTCCTCCTTCTTTTTCCTTTCATTTTTTAAATTTAGGTACTGCTACATTGTCTCTTCTTTCCTGTGCTTCTTCCTTAGTGATTTCCCATTTTCTGTATTTACTGATATTGCATCACAAGCTATCTCTTATCCTTCCCTCATCTCTGCCTTCTGCTTTCTGTTGTGGTTCTTAGACATCATGCTTTTTCATTAACCCACAACTCAAGGGTGTCAACATCTATTCTATCTATTTCCTTTTCTTCTTTTTCAATTAATATTAGCCTTTTCCTTTTAGCCCTTTCTTTACTCTTTCTCTCCCTCCTTATCATTTTAGCCTTTTAAATAATTATATATATATTCCTCTATTTGGTTTCCCAGCCCACTCTAGGTACTGTACTTTTTTCCCTATTACTCTACACTGCAAATACAAGTTAAATATTCATTTCAATAAGTCTTATTTGGCCTCTCTACTAACTTTCGTTACTATTACTATTATCCTTCTTCTGTTCTCACATCTTTCGATTCCTCTGGCACAAATCTTTTCCCTTCAAGGTAACATAGAAAGAAGCAAGGAAACAAAATAAGAATAAAAATTGTCAAAGAGAAAACTTAACACACACAGAGTCACAAACTAAATAAAACTCTAGAGGAGAGAGAAGCTAATCAACTGAATAAACTCAGCAAGATAAAATGATGACTAGAGAGGAACAAAAAATTACAAACCACACTGAGAAACAAGAAGACATGGACCACTCCAAAGAACAAACTAAAATCCAGGAATATATGCAGTACATCAAACAACTAATCAAAGATTCCCAAACAAATATCATGAACCATCTTAATGAAGTGAAGGAAGAGATTAAGGATATGATGAAGACACTGAGAGAACATACTGAAGAAATTGTACACATACACAAAAAGATAACGGATATGATGGTGATCAATGGCACAGCACAAAAAATAAAAAAGCCGCTGGAGTCACACAACAGCAGATTTGAACAGGCAGAAGAAAGAATTAGTGATGTGGAAGACAATACAGCTGATATCAAACAGATAGTCAAAGAGATAGACAAAAAAATAGAAAAAAATCCAGCAGGGACTCAGGGATTTAACTGACAAAACAAAACTTCCAAACATTCGCATCATTGGTATCCCAGAGGGAGAAGAGAAAGGGATCAAAAGGAGTGTTGAAGGAAATAATGGCTGAAAATTTCCCAACCCTATTGAGAGAGACGGATGTACAGATCCAGGAAGCAAAGCACACTTCAAACAACATATATCTCAAGAGGCCAACTCCAAGACATATACTTGTCAAAATGTCCAATACTGAAGACAAAGAGAAAATATTGAAGGCAGCAAGAGAAAAGAAAACTATCACATACAATGGAAGCACAATAAGATTAAGTGCTGATTTCTCATCTGAAACCATGGAAGAAAGAAGACAGTGGTATGACATAGTCAAAGTACTAAAAAAAAAAATTTCCAACCACGAATTCTCTATCCAGCAAAACTGGCATTCACAAATGATGCAGAGTTCAAAATAGTCACAGATAAACAGAAATTAAGATAGTATGTCAATAAGAAACCAGCACATCATGAAATACTAAAGGATGTTCTACAAGTTGAAAGGAAAAATCAAGGGAGAGAGAGTTGGAGGAGGGTATAAAAACATCTAAAAAAAAAGATACAAAACAACATATGACATACATTAATCCAGAGAAAATATGGCTGAAGTAAGAAATTCATTGCGAGTAATAACATTGAATGTTAATGGATTAAATTCACCACTCAAGAGGCACAGATTGGCAGAATGGATAAAGAAACATGATCCAAATATATGCTGTCTACATGAAACCCACCTTCGACCCAGGGATTCAAGGAGGCTGAAAGTAAAAGGCTGGAAAATAATTTTACAAGCTAACAATAGCAATAAGTGGGCAGGATTAGCTATACTAATATCAGAAAAAATAGACTTTAAATGCAAAATTATTGTAAGAGACAAAGATGGACATGATATATTAGTAAAATGGGTAATCTCTCAAGAAGAGAGAACAATCATAAACATTTACTCATGTAATCGGGGTGCCTAAAACTATGTGAGGCAAACTCTGGAAAAGCTAAGTGGAGAAATAAATGCCTCTACAATTATAACAGGGGACTTTAATACACCATTATCATCATTAGACAGAACATCTAGACAGAGAATCAATAAAGAAACAAAGAATCTCAAGAATACATTGGAAGACCTGGACTAAATAGACATATACAGAACATTACACCCAAATACAGCAGAATTTACAATCTTCTCAAGTGCACATGGATCTTACTCCAAGATAGACCACATGCTGGCCACAGAACAACTCTCAATGAATTCAGAAAGATTGAGATATACAAAGTAATTTCTCTGATCACAATGGAATGAAATTGGGAATCACTAAGGGCCAGAGAAAGAGGTTAGACACAAGGATATGGAAGTTAAACAACACATTCTTAGACAAACAATGGGTCAAGGAGGAAATCTCAAAAGAAATCAGTAACTACCTGGAAACTAATGAAAACGACAACACAACATATCAAAACCTATGGGATTCAGCAAAAGCCATCCAGAGAGGGAAGTTCATAGCCATAAATACATATATTAAAAAAGAAGAAAGAGCTAAAATTGAAGACCTAACTGCACACTTGGTGGAATTAGAAAAACAACAACAAACTAAACCTAAAGCAAGTAGAAACAAGGAAATTACAAAGATCAGAGCAGAACTAAATGAAATAGAGAATAAGAAAGCACTAGAAAAAATAAACAAAACCAAAAGCTAGTTCTTGAATAATATCAATAAAATTGACAAACCGTTAGCCAGATTAACAAAAAAAAAAGAGAACAGATGCAAATACACAAAATAAGGAATGAGCGAGGGGATATCTCTACTGACCCCACAGAAATAAAGAGTATCATAAGAGGATATTTAGAAAAATTATATGCCATCAAGAATGATAACTTAGAGGAAATGGAAAAGTTTCTAGAAATGCACAAAAAGCCTACATTGATGAAAGAAGAAATTGATGAACTCAACAGTCCAATTACAGGTAAAGAGATAGACTCAGTCATCAAAAACCTCCCAACTAAGAAGAGCCCAGGAACAGATGGCTTCACAGCTGAATTCTACTAAACATTACAGAAAGAGATAACACCAATTCTTCTTAAGCTCTTTCAAAAAATAGAAGTAGAAGGAATACTGCCTTACTCATTCTATGATGCCAACATTACCCTCACACCAAAACCAAAAAAAGTTACCACTAGAAAGGAAATTTACAGACCAATTTCTCTAATGAACCTACATGCTAAAATCCTCAATAAAATACTTGCTAATCGCATTCAACAACATATCAAAAGGATTATACACCATGACCAAGGGGGTTTCATCCCGGGTATGCAAGGATGTTTCAATGTAAGAAAATCAATCAATGTAATACACCACATAAACAAACTGAAAGAAAAAAACACATGATCATCCCCATAGATGCAGAAAAAGCATTTGACAAAATACAGCACTCTTTCCTGGTATAAACACTGCAAAAGATAGGTATAGAAGGAAACTTTCTGAATATGATAAAGGGTATATATGAAAAACCCAAAGCTAACATCATCTTCAAAGGTGAAATCCTAAAAGCCATCCCTCAGAGATTGGGAACAAGGCAAGGATGCCCACTATCACCACTCCTATTTAACATTTCCCTGGAAGTACTTGCTCGAGCAAGAAAAGGATATAAAAGGCATCCAGATTGGAAAAGAAGTAAAAATTTCATTATTTTCAGACAACACGCGCCTATAGATAGAAAGCCCAAAGAAATGTACAACAAAGCTTCTAGAACTTATAAAGAAGTTCAGTAATGTTGCAGGCTATAAGATCAATGCTCAAAAATCAGTAGCATTTCTGTACACCAATAATGAGCAATCGGAGGAGGAAATCAAGAAAAAAATGCCATTTACCATAGTAAATAAAAGAATCAAATACCTGGGAATAAATTTAACTATAGATGTAAAGGACTTATATACAGAAAACTACACAAAACTGTTAAAGGAAATCAAATAAGACTTAAATAAATGGAAAATATGCTCTGTTCATGGATAAGAAGACTAAATATCATCAAAATGTCTATCTTACCCAAACTAATCTACAGATTTAATGCAATCCCAATAAAAATTAACACTATATTTTTTAAGGAACTGGAAAAACTAACCACAAAATATATTTGGAGAGGTAAGAGGGCCCGAATTGCCAAAGACATATTGAAAAAGAAAAATGAAGTTTGAGGTATCACATTACTGAACTTTAAAACATATTACAAAGCTACAATGATCAATACTGCCTGGTATTGGCACAAGGATAGACCTTCTGACCAATGGAATTGAATTGAGAGTTCTGATATAGATCCTCGCATATACAGTCACCTGATATTCGACAAGGCTACAAAGCCAACTCTGTTGTGAGAGAATGGCCTCCTTAACAAGTGGTGCTTGGAGAACTGGATATCGATTTTCAAAAGAATGAGAGAAGAATACCATCTCACACCTTATACAAATATCAACTCAAGGTGGATCAAAGATCTAAATATAAGAGCTAAAACCATAAAGACCTTGGAAGATAAGATAGGAAAGCATCTACAGGACCTTGTAATAGGAAATGGTTTCATGAACTTCTCAGCCAAAGCACGAACAGCAAGCAAAAAGATAGATAAATGGGGACTCATCAAAATTGAAAACTTCTGCACCTGAAAGGAAGTTATTAAGAAAATAAAAAGGCAGCCTACCCAATGGGAGAAAATATTTGTAACCATATATCTGATAAGAGGCTAATATCCTGCATATATAAAGAAATCCTACACCTTGAAAATAAAAAGACAAACAATATATTTAAAAAATGGGCAAGTGACCTGAAAAGTCACTTCTCCAAGGAAGAAATACAAATGGCTAAAAAGCACATGAAAAAATGCTCGACATCATTTGCTATCAGGGAAATGCAAATTAAAACTACAATGAGATACCATCTTACACCCATCAGAATGGCAGCTATTAAAAAAACAGCAGACTCTAAGTGTTGGAGAGGACGTGGCGAATAGGAACCCTCATCCACTGCTGGTGGGATTTTGGAAGGGTCCAGCCACTGTGGAGGACATTTTGGCAGTTCCTCCGAAAACTAACAACAGACTTTCCATATGATCCAGCGATTCCACTGCTGGGCATATACCCAGAATACCTGAAAGCAAAGACACGAACAGATGTATGCACACCACTGTTCATAGCAGCATTGTTCACCACTGCCAAAAGTTGGAATCATCCCCAGTGCCCATCAACAGATGAATGGATAAGCAAAATGTTGCACATACATACAATGGAATATTAGTCAGCTGTAAGAAGGAATAAAGTGCTAACACACGGAATAACGTGGATGAATCTTGAAGACTTTATGTTGAATGAAGAAAGCCAGGCATTGAAGGATGAACATTATATGACCTCACTGATTTGAACTGAGGAAAGAGAGCATTCTCTGAGAACCATTGTCTGAAAGATAGGTTAACAAGGTAGAGAAAGAGAAGAATAGTCAGTGAGCCATCACCCATATGGACTTAATCTATGGTAAAAGGATAGAGTATAGTTGCATATTGAAAGATAGGACAGATGGGTGTTGATATTACTGGGTTTGGTGGTGCAGGGTTGACAGATGGGTAGATTAGGAAGGGCATGTAACTATGAATCTTGTCATTCCATGAGTCAAGACTGCAGAGTGTCATATGCCACAGGGGGATGCGGTGGAAGGAACAGTTAATATCCAATGGGGTATTTAGTGGTCATGGGAAATGTTTCTCATTGCCTTACAGTAATGAACACAGGACATGATAAATATCATCAAAAATTATTAAACTGTGCAGTCTAAATTGTAAACTATAGTGTAAACCGTCAACAATGCTTAGTTGCTATACATTACTATCTGTATAACTGTTATAACAATGCTAAAATCCATATAAAAAAGGTTTTAATATGGGGTGGGGAAGGGGGAGGGAGGTTGGGTATGTGGGAGTCTTTAGTATTCCCTGTATGACTCTGCTGTGACCTAAAATTTCATTGAAAATTAAATGAAAATTTGGGAGACACTGGGGAATGAGAGGAGCAAGGTGTCATGGTACACTGGTCATCCGATAATGCAGTGATAAAAGGAAAAAAGAATAATTTTTTAAACAGATTTTTTAAAATTTTTTTCCCATTTTTTGAATGTCCCAATCCACTAATTATATTTTATTTTTAGTTTAGTTTCTTTTTTTCTTCTTCTGAGCTTCCTTGTACTTATCACTTGCATTTAAGCTTATAATTATTATTTCTTTTTCTAATAATTTTATTTCATTATTATATGTGCTTCATGTTCACTGAAGTTTTGGATCATAGAACGGCTACAATGGGGGCAGTAAAAGTTCATTGGTGTGGGGTGTATGGGATGTGGGATTCATGGGAGTAAGGTCATCTGAATATACATGAAAGATATATAAAATTTTTCAAATGATCAAGGGATGGGGCATGGTCACAGAGGGCAGACAATCCCTCAATAAATGAGGGAATCTGAATTCCCAGCCTGGATAACTCTGCCACATTCTCCAAGAGAGCAGCAGCAGTCCCCTGAGTGCAGAGGCATTGTCTGGCAAAAGAGGATGGCCTACCGAAGGGTTCCTGTTATTGAGGAATAGCTTTATGACACTTTGCTCATGTAATTGAAACTTAACCTACTGTTGTGGGGTGCCTAAGGGTTGCCATTTGAGAGCCTCCTTGTTGTTCAAATGTGGCCTCTCTCTAAGCCAAAGTCAGCATTTGAATGCATTACCTTCCCCCAACATGGGACATGACTCCTGGGGATGAGCCTCCCTGGCAAAGAGGGATTAATACCAAGTGTCAACTGGCAACATGATAGGGAAAAAAACTTGAATAAAAGGGGAAAGAGTAAAGAGAAATGAGTTTATGTGATTAAGAGACTTCAAAGAGAGTCGGGAGGTCATCCCAGAGGTAATGCTTATGGACACCTCAGAAGGATCTCATAGAACACCAAATTGGATATCACACCACAGAGAGGGGATCCTGAGGGTTCTGGAGACAACTAGGTGCTATATAAGTGGGGAAGCCACAGAGATTAATGCCTTATTACTGGGCTCCTCTTTGAAATCTGTGCTCCTGAGAGTGACAGAATCAGACTCAGACTCAAATAATTCCTCCCTGCACATGGTCCATCAGTCCCTTCTATTCAAACCTATATGTGATGCTTGAGTTTTTAGGTGTAATTAAAGAGAATGCAGCCTCTGGCCTGCCTATGTGCCAGCTGTGCCTGCAGTCTCAGTTCAACTGTAAGGCCTACCCTATAGCTCAATGGACTCATCCAAGTCACCTGGCAAGGAGACGACTATGGGCAACAGCCATCACAGGGAATGGAGAGGGCCTGCAGCTGCAGGCAGGATAATCCAGTCCATGGAATATAAACCTTCTCTCACTTGGAGGTGGAGTGGACATCACCATCCCAAACCCCCCAGGATTGGGGGAAGAGCTATGAACTAGAATGGACTTGGTGGTGTTCTGTCATATATTGTGATTCAAGCAATGGAAGAAATTGTAACAGTGAGGTGGAGACGGTGGCCACTAGACATTTTTGGGCCAGGGAGGGGAGTGGCAGTTGAAATACAGGGGCTTTGTGGGACTTGGGGGATTTCATCAGTGGCATTGTGGTGACAAATATAGGCCATTTTACATCAGCATATACCACTCAGGACTGTATGGGAGAGAGGGTGGTCTATGATGTGAAATGCGGTCTATGCTTGGTGGCAAAGCTCCAGGATGTGTATATCCATTGCAGATGATGTCCCACACTGATGAAGGATGTTGGTGTGGGATGTTGTGGGAGGTGTGGGAGGTGGGGAACATGGGAATCCCTGTAATTTCTGAGTAATCGTTAGGTAATCTAAGTACATTTAAAAACATATATATATATAAAATAACTTTTATGAAAGAAAATTCATGTGTATGTATATGCATTTGTATATCATTTTATAAATATTGATATGTACTGTGAAAAATATTGATTTTCATGAACAATAAAAAATTTTTTTAAATTAAAATAAAATAAAATAAATCTTGAAAATGAATTGACAAGAATTAAAACATATGATGGTGTTTGAAAAAAAAAAGAAATATGAATGACTGAAAGGATATTATATAAAAAACTATAATAAAATAGTTTAAAAAAAAAAAACTCAATGCATTCAGGCAATGTTAGGGATAAGCAGTGTTTTCAAGTTGATTGTAATTGAAAACACATGTATAGCATCGTAAGAAACAAGAATCTTAAGTAGATTTTGAACCTGAGGGACCGGCAGATTTAGCATAGTAAAAGCAGTGTTTTGCCATTCATTGTACGTTAAAACAAGTGCATAGCTGTCAATGTAATGAGTATATTCCTTAATTTTGAAAAGTGAAGAATCTAGTGTTTTGGCATAGAATTAGGTAAAAGTAGTGTTTTTACATTGATAATGATTGAAAGCAAGTGGCTAGCAGCCAAAAACATCAAGTATGTTACTTAATATTCAAAGCTGAATTAACTGCTGCATTCACAGCCGGTTAGGGTAAACCAGTGTTTTGATGATGAATTTAAGTTAAAACCCAGGTATAGCAGCAAATGAAAACAAATCTTATTTAGGATAACAAAGTGAAGAAAACACTGCCTTGTCATAGCATTAGGTAAAATCCGCATGTTGACATGTGGGTGAAAGCAAGGACATAGCAGCCAAACAAAGAAGAACTTTACTTACCTTTCAAACTTTAATTAACTACTGCATTCACTGAGAGTTAGGTGAAACCAGTGCCTTGAAATTGATTTCAAGTGAATACACATGCTAATAAGCCAATGAAAATAGTTTACTTTTTGGATTTCTGAAGCAAAGAACTCAATATATTCAGCCAATGTTAGGGAAAAGCAGTGTCTTTAAGTTGATTGTAATGGAAAACACATGCATAGCAGTGTAAGAAACAAGAACCTTACTTTGATTTCAAAAGTTAGGAACCGGCAGCTTTGGCAGAGTAAAAGCAGTGTTTTGTCATTTGTTGTAAGTGATAACAAGTGAATAGGTGCCAATGTAAGGAGTATATTGCTTAGTTATGAAAACTGAAGAAACCAGTGTTTTTGCAAAGCATTAGGTAAAAGTGGTATTTTTACATTGTTATTCACTGAAAGCAAGGGCACAGCAGCCAAACAAATAAGTATCTTACTTAACTTTCAAAGTTAAATTAACTGCTACATTCACAGCCTCTTAAGGAAAAAAGGGTTTTGAACATGAATTTAAATGAAAACAGAGACATAGCATCAAATGAAACACAAAACTTATTTAGTTTTGTAAAGTGAAGAAACCACTGCCTAGGCCTAGCCTTGGGAAAAATCTGTGTGTTGACATGGGAGTGAAAGCAAGAGCATAGCATCCAAACATAAAAGAATCTTACTTACCTTTCAAACTTGAAATATCTACTGCATTCACAGAGAGTTAGGTGAATCCCGTGTCTTGAAGTTGATTTTAAATGATTACACATGCAAATCAGCCAATGAAACAAGATTCTTTTTTGGTTTTCTAAAGAAAATAACTTAATGCATTCACCAATGTTAGGGTAAAGTAGTGTTTTCAAGTTAATTGTAATTGAAAACTCATGTATATCATTGTAAGGAACAAGAATCTTACGTAGATTTCCAAAGTGAGGAACCGCATCTTTGCCAAAGTAAAAGCAGTGTTTTGACATTCATTGTAAGTGAAAAGAGGTGCATAGCTCCCAGTGTAATGAGTATATTCCTTAGTTTTGAAAACTGAAGAAACCAGTGTTTTTGCATAGTATTAGGTAAATGCACTGTTTTCACATTGATAATCAGTGAAAGCAAGTGCATAGCAGCAAACAAACAAGTATCTTAGTTAACTTTCAAAGTTGATTTAACTGCTGCATTCACAGCCTCTAATTTGAAACCAATGTTTTAAAGATGAACTTAAGTGAAAGCAGAGGCACAGCAGCAAATAAAATACAAAATTTATTTAGGATTGTAAAGTGAAGAATCCACAGCATTGCCTTAGCATTAGGTAAAATCCGTGTTTTGACATGTGGGTGAAAGCAAGGACATAGCACACAAACATAAAAGCATCTTACTTACTTTTCAAATGTGACGTAACTACGGCCTGCACAGAGATTTAGGAGAAACCAGTGCCTTGAAATTGATTTTAAGTGAATACACTTGTGAATCAGCCAATGAAAGAAATTTCCTTTTTGTTTTCCTGAAGGAAAGAACTCCATACATTCAACCAGCGTACAGGAAATGCAGTGTTTTCAAGTTGATTGTAATTGAAAACACATGCTTAGCAGTGTAAGAAACAAGAATCTTACCTAGGTTTCAAAATTGAGATACAGGCATGTTTGGCAGAGTAAAAGCAGTGGTTGTACATTCGTTGTAAGTGATAACCAGGGAATAGCTGCCAAAGAGAGGCATATGTTGCTTAGTTTTGAAAACTGAAGAAACCAGTGTTTTGGCTTAGAATTAGGTAAGAGCAGTGTTTTAACATTGTCAATGAGTGTAAGCAACCACAAAGCAGCCAAACAAATAAGTTTCTTACTTAAGATTCTAACTTGAATTAACTGGTGCATTCACAGCCTGTTAGTTGAAACCAGTGTTTTGAACATGAATTTAAATTAAAACACAGGCATAGCATCAAATAAAACACAAATCTTATTTAGTTGTGTAAAGTGAAGAAAAACTGCATTGGTTTAGCCTTAGGTAAAAGCCGTAAGCTGACATGTGAGTGAATGCAAGGGCATAGCAGCCAAACAAACAAGAATCTTACTTACTTTTAAAACTTGAAGTAACTACTGCATTCACAGGGAGTTAGGTGAAACCAGTGTCTTGAAGTTGATTGTAAATGAATACATATGCAAATCAGCCAATGAAACAAGTTTGTTTTTTGGTTTTCTAAACCAAAGAACTCAATGCATTCAGCCAAAGTTAGGACATAGCAGTGTTTGCAAGTTGATTGTAATTGAAAACAAATGTATAGCATTGTAAGAATCATGAATCTTACTTAGATTTCGAAAATTACGAACCGGCAAGTTTCACAGAGTAAGAGGAGTGGTTGGCCATTCATTGTGAGTGATAACAAGTGAATAGCTGCCAATGTAAGGAGTATATTGCTTAGTTTTGGAAACCGAAGAAACCAGGGTTTACGCATAGCATTACATAAGAGCATTGTTATTGAATTTATAATGAGTGAAAGCAAGCACACAGCAGCCAAACAAATAAATAAATAACTTTCAAAGTTGAATTAACTGCAGCATTCAAAGCCTGTTAGGTGAAACCAGTGTTTTGAAGATGAATTAAATGAAAACCCAAGCATAGCATCAAATAAAACACAAATCTTCATTAGTTTTGTAAACTGAAGAAACCACTGCCTTGGCTTAGCCTTAGGTAAAAGCTGTGTGTTGACATATGTGTGAAAGCAAGGGCATAGCAACCAAACAAACAAGAATTTTACTTATATTTCAAACTTGATGTAACTATTGCATTCACAGAGAGTTAGGTGAAACCAGTGTCTTGAAGTTGATTTTAAATGAATACACATGCAAATCACCCAATGAAACAAATTTCATTTTGGTTTTCTAAAGCTAGGAAGTCAATGCATTCAGCCAACGTTAGGGAATAGCAGTGTTTACAAGTACATTTTAATTGAAAACATATGTATAGTATTGTAAGAAAAAGAATCTTACTTAGATTTCCAAAGTGAGGAACTCACAGCTTTGGTGAAAGCATTCTTTTGATATTCATTGTAAGTGAAAACAAGTGCATAGCTGTCAATGTAATGAGTATATTGTTAAGAGTTGAAAACAGAAGAAACCAGTGATCTGGCATAGTATTAGGTAAAAGAGGGGTTTTTAAATCAATAATGAGTGAAAACAAGTGCATAGCAGCCAAACAAACAAGTATCTTACTAACCTTTCAAAGTTGAATTAACTGCTGCATTCACAGCCTGTTAAGGGAAACCAGTGTTTTGGAGATGAATTTAAGTGAAAACACAGGCATAGCAGGCAATAAAAGACAAAATTTACTTAGGACTGTAAAGTAAAGAAACCACTGCATTGGCTTAGAATTAGGTAAAACCCGTGTGTTGTCATGTGAGTGAAATCAAGGGAAAAGCAACCAAACAGACAAGTTTCTTACTTACCTTTCCAAGTTGAATTAACTGCTGCATTCACAGCCTATTACAGGAAACCAGTGATTTGAAGATGAATTTAAGTGAAAACACAAGCGTAGCATTAAATAAAACACAAATTTATTTAGATTTGTAAAGAGAAGAATCCACTGGATAGTCTTAGCATTAGTTAAAGCCGAATTTTGACATTTGAGTTAAAGCAAGGGCATAGCTAACAAACAAACAAGAATATTATTTACCTTTCAAAATTGAAGTAATGACTGCATTCACAGAGTGTTAGGTGAAACCAGTGTCTTGAAATTGATTGTAAGTGAATACACATGCAAATCAGCAAATGAAACAGGTTAATTTTTTTTAATTTTTTATAGCAAAGATCTCACTGCTTTCAGTCAGCGTTAAGGAAAAGCAGTGTTTTCAAGTTGATTGTAATTGAAAACACATGCTTAGCTTTGTAAGAAACAAGAATCTTACTTAGGTTTCAAAAGTGAGGAACCAGCATATTTGGCAGATTAAAAGCAGTGTTTTGATATTCATTGTAAGTGATAAATGGTGAATAACTGCCAATACAAGGAGTATATAGCTTAGTTTTGAAAATGGAAGAAACCAATGTTTTGGCATAGCATTAGGTAAAAGCATGGTTTTTACATTGACAATGAAAGAAAGAAAGTGCACAGCAGACAAAGAAATAAGTGTCTTAATTAACTTTCAAAGCAGAAATAATTTCTGCATTCACATGCTGTTAGTTGAAACCAGATTTTGAACATGAATTTAAATGAAAACACAAGCATAACATAAAATAAAACACAAAACTTATTTAGTTTTTTAAAGTGAAGAAACCACTGCATTGGCTTAGCCTTAGGCAAAAGCTGTGTGTTGACATGTCAGTGATGGGAAGGGCATAAAATCCAAGCAAACAAGAGTGTTACTTATCTTACAAACTTGAAGTAAACACTGTATTCACAGAGTGTTACATGAAACCAGTGTCTTGAAGTTATTTGTAAATGAATATACACGCAAGAAAGCCAATGAAACGAGATTCTTTTTTGGTTTTCTAAAGCAAAGAAATCAATGCATTCAGCAAATGATAGGGAAAATCAGTGTTTTCAACTTGATTGTAATTGAAAACACATATATTGCATTGTAAGAAACAAGAATCTTTCTTAGATTTTCATGTAAGGAACCAGCAGCTTTGGCATAGTAAAAGCAGTGTTTTGACATTCATTGTATTTGAAAACAAGTGCATAACTGCCAATGTAATGAGTATATTGCTTAATGTTGAAAACTGAAGAAACCAGTGTTTTGGCATAATATTAGTTAAAGGAAGTGTTTTTACATTGATAATCAGTGAAAACAAGCATATAGCAGCTAAACGAAAATGTTTGTTACTTAACTTTCAAAGTTGAATTCACTGCTGCATTCACAGCCTATTAGGGGAAATCAGTGTTTTGAAGAGGAATTTAAGAGAAAACACAGGCATGCAGCAAATGAAAAACAAATTTTATTTAGTTTTGTAAAGTGAAGAACCCACTGCATTGCCTTAGCCTTAGGTAAAATCTGTGTGTTGAAGTGTGAGCGAAAGCAAGAGCATAGCAACCAAACAAAAAAGAACCTTACTTACGTTTCAAACTTGAAGTACCTACTGCATTCACAGAGAGTTAGGTAAAACCAGTGTCTTGAAGTTTTTTTTAATTGAATACACTTGCAAATCAGACAATGAAACAGGTTTTTTTTTTTTGGTTTTCTAGAGCAAAGAACTCAATGCATTCAGCCAAGTTAAGGGAAAAGTCGAAATTCAATTTAAATATAATTGAAAACACATGTATAGCATTTTAAGAAAAAAAGAATCTTACTTAGATTTCCAATGTGAGAAACTGGTATCTTTGGCATAGTAAAAGCACTGCTTTGACTTTCATTTTAAGTGAAAACTTGTGCATAGCTGTCAAAGTAATGAGTATATTGCTTATTTTTCAAAACAGCAGAAACCAATGTTTTGGCATAGTATTAGGTAAAAGCAGTGTTTCTACATTGATAATGTGTGAAAGAAAGCACATAGCTGCCAAACAAACAATTATCTTACTTAACTTTCAAAGTTGAATTAACTGCTGCATTCACAGCCTGTTATGGGGAACCAGTGTTTGGAAGATGAATTGAAGTTAAAACACAGGCATAACAGCAAATAAAAGAAAAATGTTATTTAGTTTGTAAAGTGAAGAAACCACTGCATTGACTTAGCCTTAGACAAAAGCTGTGTGTTGACATGTGAGTGAAAGCAAGGGCATAACAACCAAAAAAACAAGAATCTTCCCTACCTTTCAAACTTGAAGTTTCTACTGCATTCACAGAGAGATAGGTGAAACCAGTGTCTTGAAGTTATTTGAAAATGAATACATAAGAAAATCAGCCAATGAATCAAGTTTATTTTTGATTTTCTAAAGCAAAGAACTCAGCGCATTCAGCCAACCTAAGGGAAAAACAGTGTTTTCGTGTTGATTGTAATTGAAAACACATATATATCATTGTAAGAAACAAGAATCTGACTTAGAATTCCAAAATAGGACCCGGCAGCTTCGGCATAGTAAAAGCAGTGTTTTCCTAAGCATTGTAAGTGAAAACAAGTCCATAGCTGCCAATTTAATCAGTATATTACTTACATTTGAAACCTGAAGATAACAGTGTTGTGGCATAGTATTACGTAAAAGCACTGTTTTTACATTGATGATGAGTAAAAGCAAGTGCATAGCAGCCAAACAAACAAGTATTTTACTTAAATTGCAAAGTTGAATTAATTGATGCATTCACAGCCTGTTACAGTAAACCATTGTTTTGAACATGAATTTAAGAGAAAACATTGACATTGTAGCAAATAAAAGACAAAACTCATTTAGTTTTTTAAAGAGAAGAAACCATTGCATAAGCTTAACCTTAGGCAAAAGCTGTGTGTTGACATGTGAGTGAAAACCAGGGCATACCAGCCAAAAAAAAAACAAAACAAGAATCTTCCCTACCTTTCAAACTTGAAGTAACTACTGCATTCACAGAGAGTTAGATGAAGCCAGTGTCTTGAAGTTATTTATAAATGAATACACATGCAAAAAAGTCAATGAAACAAGTTTCTTTTTGCATTTTCTAAACCATAGAACTCAATGCATTCAGCCAACGTTAGGGAACAGCAGTGTTTTCAAGTTGATTGTACTAGAAAACACATGTATAGCATTTTAAGAAACAAGAATCTTACCTAGATTTCCAGAGTGACGAACCGCCAACTTTGGCATATTAAAACAGTGTTTTGCCATTCACTGTAATTGAGAATACGTGCATAACAGCAAGAGTAATCAGTATATTGCTTAGTTTCGAAAACTGAAGAAACCAGTGTTTTGGCACAGTATCAGGTAAAAGCACAGTTTTTACATTGATAATCAGTGAAAGCAAGTGCATAGCAGCCAAAGAAACAAGTATCATACTTAACATTCAAACCTGAATTAACTGCTGCCTTCACAGGCTGTTATGGGAAACCAGGGTTTTGAAGATGATTTTAAGTGAAAACACAGGCATAGCAGCAAATAAAAGACAAATCTTATTTAGTTTTGTAAAGTGAAGAGACCACTGCATTTGATTAGGCTTAGGCAAAATCTGTGTGTTTACCAGGGAGTGAAAGCAAGGGCATAGCATCCAAACAAACAAGAATGTCCTTACCTTTTAAACTTGAAGTAACTACTGCATTCACAGAGACTTAGGTGAAACCAGTGTCATGAAGTTATTTGTAAATGAATACATATGCAAAGCAGCCAATGAAACAAGTTCCTTTTCTTTGGTTCTCTAAAGCAAAGAACTCAGTGCATTCAGCCAATGTTAGAGATAAGCAGTGTTTTCATGTTGATTGTAATTGAAAACACATGTACAGCATTGTAAGAACAAGAATCTTACTTATATTTCCAAAGTGAGGAACCGGCAGATTTGGCATAGTGAAAGTGGTGTTTTGACATTCATTGGAATTGACAATAATTGCATAGCTGCCAATGTAATGAGTATATTGCTAAGTTTGAAAACAGAAGAAACCAGTGTTTTGGCATATTATCTTGTAAAAGCAGTGTTTTTTCATTGATAATGACCCTAAAGTGCATAGCTGC
>JAQZBX010052244.1:0-18298 GCA_029593785.1 Cabassous unicinctus
AAAAAAAAAAAACTAACAAAACAACCTAACAAATAACACCCAAAATATCTTTCAGGGGCTTTTGAACGCACTCAGCAAGGCCTGACGTTCAAAGAGAGAGTTGTAGGGAAGACAATCAGACATCAGAGCCCTCCTTCCCTCCAGGGATGAAAGGCCTGAAGGGCGGGAGAGCTAACAGCCGCTCCCGAGGCTTCTCTAATTGGGCCTCGCCCCCTCCTAGCGCTCGGGCAGCGGGGGACGGAGAGGATGGGTCAGCTTTAGAGGATGATGAGTTAAAAGAGGCGCGCTTTTCACAGCTCCAATGGATCAGAGGCAACGAAATTCACCTTTGCTCCTCTCCTTTTAAGAAGACATAGCTGCCTGCGCTCTATGAACAAAAAAGAACTAAAACAGCCAACTCCCAGCTCCCACCGCTCTAGGGGTTCCCTTCCGCGTGACCCCCAGCCCGGCTCCACCCCCTGGGCCGGGCCCGCCCCCTCTGACCACGCCCCTCACTGGCAGCACGGCCCCGGACACGCCCCTCCGCGGGCCTTCGCCACCCCACGCGGCTTCTCACCTCACCGCCCCAGCCCCTCCACCCCGCGGGAACCCCCGCTCTCCTAACCCTTGAGGCCCCGAGTGCGGCGACGTTCTCGCGAGTCTTCCCTCCTCCTTCCCCCTACAGGCTGACGTGTCGGCCAGACCCCCGAGGGAAGCAGCCGCCTTCGCTTTCGCCCTGCGGCTTCTCTCTTACCGGGTGGTCCTCACCAGAGCTGCTTCAGCAGTTTGGCAGTGCCGGAAAGGAAGCCACCGCCCGGGTTCTGCGGCTTGAAAATTTGGCTTTGCCTCGTTATTAGACTGTTGGGCCTTTTTTTTTTTTTTTGGAGTTTTCCCGCGGTCGCTGGGCAGCGGAGTCGCGCGCGCACATGCCCGCAATGCACTCTGGGACCTGGCGAGAGGCCCCGCGCTCTCCCGCGGCATCGCGGGAAAATTCCGACAAGTCTTGGGCTCGTGGGGGCGGGGCGACGGCACGCTCAGGCTCGGACCGGAAGTTAGCCCAGGCCGGGGTTAGGCTCCAGGGGGAGTGGGGATTTTGCAGCTGCCTCAGTTTTATCCCGGGTCTATGCCAAAGTCAGGAAAGTCAGGCGAGAAAAAAAACTGTAGGAAGGACCCGGGGAGAAAAAAAGAAAAAGCGCGGGATTTTAAGTCCGGTTGTTGCCCAATTATTATAAAATTCTGTTCAAAATGCAGAGGAGGGAAAATAGAAATTAGTCTGTTAATGAAAAATTGAAGCTTTGTCAATGGCGGAGTGTTGGGGTAAAACCTCTAAAGAAGGCCTAGAATATGATTTTCTAGCTGTGCGGGTCACCAAAAATAAAAAGCATCTTTTCTAAGTTAATGACCTCCCCGCCCAAATCAGTTCCATACAGTGATTCAGGTATTTAAGCCTCTTAAATAAATGAAAAGCAGCATTTCTATAAACTTCCCTTTATGTCAATGGCATTAGCTTGTCTTGGTGGATTTTTTCCTATTCTTGAACTTGGTAAGGCATAATTTTTCATAAATGTTTAAAATGTAAAAAAAAAAAATAAATTGAGGAACCTAGCCTTAAGCTTTTTAAAATTTTTAAATCAATGCCTCATCATAAAACTACAACTTCACCTGTGATTTCAAAGAATTTACATCAAAGGAGTAAATACATGTAATAAAAATAGCTCTCAGTTGCAATACTTCCAACTATTCCATGACGAAGGAATATCCACTTTTTGAAGAATAAACTAACTCAATTGAGAGATTAAGTAATTTACCAAGATTATATAGCTTGCAAGTGATAAAGTTTGTATTTAGTGCCGTGGCTGCAACAATTTTTTCAAAATTAAGGGCAGATGGAAAAGGAACCCTATTCAAACTTGAGACAAAATTTATTGGCAGAATCTGCAACAGTATTAAGGAATTGGGTGTTTAAATTCATTCTTGAGAAATATTTCCTGCCAGTTAAAGAGATCTGTGTGTTTTGTTTTTAAGATTTATTTATTTATTTACTTTTATCTATTTTAAGTCCTGCATTTACCAACAAAGGAAGAAATTAAACCATGTATTTATTTAGAGAAAATATCTATTTTGGTACTCAGGTCTTTTTACGTATTTGCTGAAAAATCATTTCAAGGGCCTATGGTTTTAATAATTGAGGTCTTGCCATATTGAGGCTTTATGTCTTTTTAACTCAGTTGTCAGTCAGGTATTGCTAAGTTCATCCAACTTTACTGTATATGAAAGGACATTATATGCAGGCCTAAATGAGTAGTATCTATAGTATAGAGATCCAAATTTAATTTTATGGGGATTTATAGACATTCATTTTATTTGGCACCCATATGTACAGAGCTATCCTTACTAATAAAGCAGTAATGAGATAATCACTTTGTAAAGTGCCTGATATGAATTCTTGTTTTAACTGGCTCAAAAAATTGAGTTTGTTCTGTTTATAGTATAGAATCCAATGTTACTTAACTAATGTGGCAAAGATGATAAATGTCACGTGTAGGTGAAAATTATTAAATTCTTTACATTAAAATCTTTACGTTCTAGAGGAAAAAAACACTGTTTAACTGCTACAAAGTTCCTGAATTTATCAAACCTCTCCTCAAAATTCAACAGAGGAGGGAAGCAGATGTGGCTCAAGCAATTGGGCTCCCATCTACTATATAGGAAGTCCAGGGTTCGCTTCCCGGGGCCTCCTGGTGAAGGCAAGCTGGCCCGCGCTGCAAGCTGGCCCAAACGGAGAGCTGTCCTGCGCAGGAGAGCTGTCCTGTGCAGGAGAGCTGGCCCACACTGAGTGCTGACCCGAGCAGAGAGCTGTCACAGCAAGATGAGCCAACAAAAAGAGCCACAGAGGGGAGACAATAAGAGATGCAGCAGACCAGGGAGCTGAGGTAGTACAAGAGATTGAGCGCCTCTTTCCCACTCCAGAAGGTCCCAGGATCGGTTCCCAGTGCTGCCTAAAGAGAAGACCAGCAGACACAGCAAATGGACACAGCGAGCGCAAAACACCGGAGCGGGGGGGCGGGGGTGTGTGAGAAATAAATAAATCTTAAAAATTCAAGAGAGGAACAGAATCATCTGTCTCAGATTTGATGTGGTGGAAGCCATTGTAGTAAGAAATCCTGCTTCTAGAATTAGTCCAGACACCTACCTGGTTTGCAGCCCTTATTTAGCACTTAACACTATTTCATCCATGGCTTTGATAAATGCCTTCTGTTAGCTCACTGCAAAATATTAATAAGTGCTTATTAAGTCCCAGGCACTGGGCTAAGTCCTTGCCTGCATTGCTTCCTTTAATACTCACAGCAAACTAGGTGGTGGTAGGTAATGTTCCAGTTTCACAGATATCATGCACAGAGTGATCTCTTCTAGTAGCTGTTTGCATACAGCTCCAAATCCAGGTAGAGAGACTCTGGTGCTTGTGCTTCTTACCACTTGCTATGCTCTTGCTCATTCCCCAGGCTGAGCACCAGACCCACTTCCCAAGTTCTTGGTGAGTTGGAAGGGGGTTAGGGTACACAGGGTGATAGGATCCCAGAGGCTTGTTGAACTTTATTCACCAAAAAAGTGAATAAATGTTTTATTCTCAAAACATTCTGACTGAGGAAATGTATGTTTGAATTTGTTGAATTAGAGAAGAAAAGAAAGAGAATAATGTTTGTACATGAAATGCCTCGAGAAACAGTGCAAGCAACAGTGAAATAGTGAACGTCTTTGATCTGCCTCCCTGAAGAAAAAAGCCACGTAAGATCAAGGAAGAGAGGGCTGCAGGAGGTGGCGATCAATGGAAAAAGGGAAATGTATTAGAAATGATGCATGTTACCTGCACCGCTACATGTTCATTCTCTTGGCTCTACTGAAAGATTGCACCTAGGAAGACGAGTTTGTCTAGTCATCCTATCCTCTGACACAGCTAATTGGACCAAGAATAGGAACCTGACCCTAGCTGAACCAATCAAACTATTGCTGGGGAATTTGGAATTGCAACAATGAGAAACTGTACAACTCTACACCCTAGCAAGCCAATGCCCCCATGCCAATAAAAGTTATTGGGAGAAGAAAAAGTATAAGCAGCAGAGAAAGTTGGTCTGCAGAAACAAGCAAAAAAAGAAAGAAAAGAAATTGAGAGGCCTTATTGTTCCATGCCCGATAGTGTAGCTCCCATTCCCTACTTTCTATTTTTAAGCCCAGTTATAATTCAATACTATCATCACGTATTCCCCCTGCGATGGCTTGTCTGTTTGCTTGTTTTTGCTCGTTGTCTGCTTGTTGTTTTGCTTGTTGTTTGTTCTTTAGGAGGCACCAGGAACTGAACCCAGGACTTCCCATGTGGGAGGCAGGTGCCCAACTGCTTGAGCCACATCACTCCCTGCTCATTTGTTTCCTTGTTTATTGTCTTGCTCATTGTTTTTTTGCTCATTTTCTGCTTGTTTTTTGCTCATTGTCTATTCGTTTTTTTAATTAATTAATTAATTTTTTTATATTTTAAAAGATGCTTAGATTACATAAATGTTACACAAAAATTACAAGGATTCCCATGTTCCCCACCTCCCACACCTCCCATAACATCCCACATAAACATCTTTCATTAGTGTGGTGCATCACCTGTAATGGATATACACATCCTGGGGCTTTGTTTTTTGTTTGTTTTTTTGCTCAATGTCTGTTCATTGTTTGTCTTCTTTAGGAGGCACCGGGAACTGAACCCGGGACCTCCCATATGGAAGGCAGGCGCCCAACTGCCTGAGCCACATCCACTCCCCCAAAAGCAATTTTATGGAAACATATTCACATACCATACAATCCATCTAAAGTATAAACTCAGTGGCTTCTGGTATAATCACAGGGTTATGCATGTATCACTGCAATCAATATTAGAGCATTTTCATTAAGACAAAAAGAAAAACTCCCTACCCATTAGTAGTCGCCTCTTAACCCCTCATTCCTTCCCCGGCTATACATATCCACCAATCTAATTCTGTCTTTATAAATATATTTATATTTACATTTTGTATAATAGGGTCAAACAATATGTAGTATTTTGTGTCTGGTTTCTTTCACTTTGCATAATTAATTTTTTTACAATTGATGGAAAAATATTAATATATTTCTGTTCCCCACAGTCCATAGTTTGCTTTACATGCATTTTTGCCCAAATACCACCCTTATTATTAACATCTTGGAATGCACATTTGTTCTGATTCATGGAAAAACATTCTTATATTTGTACTATTAACCACACTCATTGTCCACAACAGGGTTCGCTTTGCTATACAGACCCGTGATTCATCCTTTAACTTTCCTTCTAGTGACAAAAATGACCTTAAACTTTCCCTTTTAACCACTATCATACCCATATATTAGTGCCGCTAATTACAATAACTATAATGTGCTATCTTCACCTCTATCCATTTCCAAACATTTACAATCAAACTTATTATATATTCTGCACAAATTAAGCCTCAGATCCCCATTCTCTATCCTCATTCTATCTTCTGGTGACCTTATTCTAGCTATTAACTCCATGAGTTTGCTCATTATAGTTAGCTCATATTAGTGAGGTCATACAATATTTGTCCTTTTGTGCCTGGCTTGCTTCACTCAACAAAATGTCCTCAAGGTTCATCCATGTTGTCGTATGCATCTTTATGTCATCTATTTAAGATTTCATTTCTTCATACAGCTCAATAATTTCCCAGACTCCCTTGCTGATAGGTGTGGCCATGTAACCAAGTTGAAGCCAATAAGGGATAAGTGGTAGCTGCTAGGTGGGATTTTCAGAAAAGCTTAAAAGTTAGACAATAGGCAAGGAGATTTTTATCCCTTTCCCTATTTCTCCTGCTTCCTACCTAGTACAAAAACAAGATAGTTGGAGGTCCAGTCATCTTGGACCATAACTTTCCCTCAAGGATTGTAGTCACGGAATAAGGATGGCAGAGCAAAAACGAGAAGGACCCTGGTCGTGATAATCATGGGAGCACTGTAACAGCCCTGGCTTGCCTAGCTCCTGGACTTCTTTCACAACAAAGAAAAATAAACCTCCATTTTGTATAAACTGCTATTATTTCAGGTCTCTGTAGCTGGCAGCTGAATTCAGCTGATGCACTGTAGTAGGTCCTGAGGTTACTATGGTGGGGCAGGGGAGAGCCTGTTCTTTGCCCTGGTGAAGCTTATAGACTAGTGAAGAGAATCTTCCCTTTAGTAACTGTAAAAAGAAATAAAGCAAAATAGGGTTACTATTGCCAAGAGATTTAAAGTATAGTCAAGAGGTCATTCTGGAGGTTACTTTGATGCAAATCTCAGCCAGATATCAGAAACTACCAAATTATGCAAAGCCTCAAGCAGCAAAGTTCCTCAAAACCCCCTGGATAGCCCAGCATCTGAAACAAACCACAAGGTAAAGAACTCAGTAAGCTATCTAACCTGAAGGACATTTGGAGCTCTCTGAATACCCACCAATCACAAACAACGTAGGTAATCTTTTTTTTTTTCTTTCTTTAAAAACCCTTGCCTGAAAGACCCAAGATGGGACATAATTTGGGTTGCTACCTGAATCTGTGCTCCCCAAATTGTAATTCTAAGGCCCTAAATAAATGCCTTTGTTGCCTTGCAGCTCAGTTTATTTCTCGGTCGACATAACCAACATCTTCCAGCAGCATATATCAATAGATATATAGTTGTCAAAATGAAGAAAACTCAAGAAAGTAACAAATTTCATTTAAAAGGGGGTGGGTAGGGGAACCCAAAACCACACCAAGAGACAGGACATCAGGAAACTATCTGCTTACTAAAATTCTATGAACATTGTAGAATGGAGAAACAACCCTATCATTGTGCAATCTGACACAAAATTTCCAGAAAACAAAAATCTGCCCTTTTTCCATTGAGCAATGATACACCATGTTTTTTTTTAAAAATGAGGGCAGTTTTAGTTTGATTTCCTTTAGTTCAATAGAAAAATGCATTCTTATTTAGGGCATGCATCCTACCAATCAGAGTATGTTGTAACTAATATTGCACATTTTTTATTGCCTGCAGCAAGTAATAAATTTTATTTATAAATGAGCACATGGCTTAAAAATAATTTTCCTCATCAGTATTTCATAATGATTCATTTAGCATGAAATTAATATTAAAGACCTGCTAAGAATAACAAAATTTTTTCAGTTGAAAAGAATTATGCATATTTGCAATTTGATTAATTCTGGGAACCATTAAGTCAAAAAGAAGTTTCATCCCATTCGTGCACCTGTTTTGGATTGACCCATTAATTGCCTAGTGTTTTCCAATAAGACTAGTTAACTGAATCTTTTTATTTATTCATGTGCTTAATTAAGGTTTCAGTACATTCAAGTCATACAATAAAACAGCTACTGCATGATAAAGGAACAAGCTTCACACATAACACCAACATGGATATATATTATATTCTTCATTCCTCAAAATCCAAGATCTTAAAGGGAAAGGGGAAAAAAACTAACATTTAATGAGCACCTACTATGTGTCAGGCAAACATTTTGCTAAGCACTTTACATATGTTATTTCCTTTGATTTAGTTTCTCTGACTTAATCTCATCACATGTAAACAAATAGATAGTCATCATATCAGAAGAAACCATTTTAACTACTAAAAAAACTTTTCTAATTAAAAAAGAAATTCAGGGCACATGTCTAGCTCTGCAGCATGTCCGCAGTCCATGTCTAGGGCTGTGTACTCTTTTCTTGTTTCTTAATAAACTCTTTACTCCCTTGCCTACCACCCAAAAAAAAAAAAAAAAGTTCAAGGCAGCAAGTGATAAGGTATCATCAATAGGGAAACTCTCAAAACTTTTTTTTTTAAGGAAGTACTGAGGATTGAACCAGGGACCTCATACGTGGGAGGCAGGCACTCAACCACTGGCTACATCTGCTTCCCCTCAAAACTTTGGAAGTGTTTTCATGCTTCATACCTTCTGTATCTCTTTGCCATCTGTGTTAAGTGTCAATTGCTGCTGCAACAAATTACCACACACTTAGTGGTTTAAAACAACACAAATTTTTTAACTTACAGTTCTAAAGGTGAGAAGTCCGACATCAGCCTGAGTGGACTAAAATCAAGGTGTCTGCAGGGTTGCAAGCCTTCTACAGGCTGTAGGGGAGAATCCTTCCTAGTTTCTACAATTTGCTTGCATTGCTTGGCTCATGGCCCCTGACTCCATCTTCCAAGCCAGCTGCATAGCATCTTCCAATCTCTCTCTGAAACAAACCCTCCTGCCTCCCTCTTATTAGGATCCTCAAAATCCTTAACCTAATCACATCTGCAAAATCCCTTCTGACATATAAGGCCGCATAGTCACAAGTTCTGGAGATCAGGATGGGGACATCTCCGGGGACCATTATTTGCATAAACCACATCTGTTTATTCAAACGAATTTTTGTGACTCCATTTTCAGCTAATGCTACATGATACTACGATACTCTTTGTATCTTGTTTCCATAGTCTTAAAGACAGTTTCATCCCGTATAAGACAGTTTAAAGCTGCAAGGTGGTGGCTGAAGTGTACGACCAGGAGCGTTTTTTTTGTTTTGTTTTTTTTAAAGATTTATTTATTTTATTTTATTTATCCCCCCCTTGCTGCTTGTGCTGCTGTGTCCATTCGCTGCGTGTCTTCTCTGTGCCTGCTTATCTCCCCCTTGCTGTGAGGTCTTGCCTCATCAGCCCACGGCGCTGCGCCAGCCGGCCTGCCCTCACAAGGAGGCGCCGGGAAGCGAACCCGGGGCCTCTCATATGGTAAACGGGGGCTCTATCCATTGCGCCACACCCGCTTCCTGCCATGAGGTTGCTGCATCAGCCCACCGCACCGCTCAGGCCAGCGTGCCCTCACAAGGAGGCCTCGGGACACGAACCCGGGCCTCCCATATGGTAAACGGGGGCTCTATCCACTGAGCCACACCCGCTT
Source organism: Cabassous unicinctus (assembly GCA_029593785.1). Classification (NCBI taxonomy): domain Eukaryota; kingdom Metazoa; phylum Chordata; class Mammalia; order Cingulata; family Chlamyphoridae; genus Cabassous; species Cabassous unicinctus. The sequence goes on from JAQZBX010052244.1 coordinate 8,961, forward strand.
CCCACCAGGAGCGTTTTGACAACAGTGACCTCTTCCGGTGACCTTGACCCATTTCCGAGACTTGCTCCTTGCTCCCTCTGGGTTTTACAGAATGACATGGGGGTATTCCTGGGGCACAGGTGCTGTGTCTGGCCTGGCCTCCAGTGTGGATGAAAGTGCAGATGCTGCTGACCATGAGAAACAAACAAACAAGGTGGGGCCTGGATGGCCTTGTGAGCCTTTGAGGCTATGGAACATTCCACAAACATCTCAACGATGATGCTCCCATTCCGCTTTTTGTTGTTTGTTTGTTTTTAAAATGTTCAGCTTTTTATTGCACACGTTACAAAAGGGGTCTAGTCAAAAAGCCCAAAGTCCATGTCATCATCCAATTCCTCAGATTCTTCTCTCTGTTTCCACTTCCTTATCCTTAGTTGGGAGAGCAGCGGTGGAGGGCACAGGACCTCCTGCTGGCGCAGCCCCTGCTGCTGGGGCAGGTCCACCAGCCCCTATGTTGCAGATGAGGCTCCCAATGTTGGCATTGGCCAGGACCATTGCAAACAAGCCAAGCCAGAAAGGTTCAAGAAGAAATTCCTTTTTCTTCCTTCAAGAATTCTTTGTTTCTTATAGTGTTCAGTGACAAATTCCACTAATATTTGCAGGGGAATCTTTTTCATTCAACCAGGTGTTGACTTGTCTTTGCTTCAAATCACCGTTACCTGCTTAGTTATTAAAGTTGGTTATTTAGCAGTAATGGCTCCACTGTTTTTCCATCAGCACTAAAGACAAAGTGAGCACACGATTCCCCACTGTAGAGCCCTTCTACAAATCATAAAATTCAGTTCTTGGATACTATCTGAAATCTCACTGGGACTTGGTTTCACAGCTCCTTTAAATGGCTTAGATTTCTTTTCTTCCTCACACTTGCAGACAAACCATCTTTGTCTTACTCCCTGGCTATTTCATGTGCTTATGTCTTAGCACTCAACAAGGCCACACCCATCTTAAGAACTGAAGCCAGGTTCTCTTTTATATTTCTCAAGGGTCTAGTAAAATATTGGACCAGAGAGAGTAAGCAAGCATCCTGCAGTTTGCATCTGGCCAACAGACTTGTTTTGTTAAGCTTGAAGAGTGTTCAGGAAAAAAATAAATTAAATGAAACCACTTAGAAGATTTCATGTAAAATTCTGTATTTCCAGCATCTCTTTAAAAAACATGCCTTTCTCTTTTGCCTTCTGAAGTATCCTTCTGAATGGGTGGGAAGAGATTAGAAATACAAAAAGAATACCCAAAGAAAAAAATGAGGAAACTTCTCTAGGATCAGGCCAGAAAAACCAAGCTCATTGAATTCACCTATCATTCTTGATAGTAGGAGGAGGATCCGTTGTAGAAGTAAGAGAAAAGCATCAATCTTTTTTAAGCACAGCAAGTGGAAGGAAGGATCTGGAGGCATGAGAGATTACAACCAGAAGATGAGTATATCCTAACGTGCCTTCCCCACAGAGTGTATAGAATTAGTAAGGTTGAACACTGAAGGCACAAGTGTCTCTTGTACTCACACTCTCCTTAATAATCTGCCTCTGGGGATCCCCCACACCAATTTGGGTGAGTTGATGGTCAGAGTGAGTTGACAGCAAATGAGCCTATGACTGCTGAGCCGGACAGCTGGAAGAAAAAAACAGCACAGACTCAGGGTTCTTCAGCCAGTGGAGGCCAATGTGAGGGACCAAAGTCAAAGTACACCAGCAGTGAGTGATATCCAGGTAACCTGCTCTGAGGTGATGAGAGCCGTCACCTCAGAGGCCAGAGAAGTCAAAGGAAATCTCACCTAGCGACCCCAGCCCTTCTGGGTCACCATAGGGGTTGTACAATACATACTCTCCTCCCCATGCCCCAAGTTACCACTTTAGGAAGAGAAGCAAGGGGGATGGGTATGATACCTGAGAATGTGAGCATGTCTGTCTCTGACTGAGCAATATCTAAAGAAACTGATTAGATTAAGTGAATAGACTAAAACCTTTAAATCGGATATGACTAATATTTCATTTTTAATTCCCCACCCACCCATAAACCAATGGGTGGGTGTTCAGGAAGAAGATTAGATTAGGTAAAGTCAAAATGAAGAAATCACAGGAAAGTGGTAGCACTTCACCCAGCTCCTGTTAAACATCTTACTCTGATTCTGGGTGTCCCTCTCCTGTGCTTTGGTTCTAAAGTTTGGATCCTGTTGTGACTCACTTTGGAAAACTGCACTCAGGTTACAGGAGCCACTTTGCCTGCAAGCGTAGACTCCAAGTAAGTGCCTGGGAGTTCACATCCCTCAGGGTGCCCCTTAACCAATGATGGCAGTGGGAGAAAATTAAAGTCCAGAGCCCTAGCTTCATTCAAATTAGGACATACTCAGAGGCATAACTTACACCTAAGAGTTCCCTGTGGAATCTGGGGCAAGCTACTCTCTGCAGGACTCTTCCTGAAATTGTACCCTTGCTTGGTACCCCTTCCCCGTTCTGCTTCTTCCATCCCTTGACTGGTTTCTTTAGGGAGCCCTTCCTTAGTAAATCATTTGCACACAAAAATTTCATTTCAAGGTCAGCTTCTAAAATTGTCAGCCTTGCCACATCTATTATTTGGCTGACTCCTTAAAGTATTTGAGTTTGTGACCCCTCTTCTACATTTTCTGCCTTGTTTGTGGGAAGGAGTCCTGTGATAGGGGCAACTTGGGTTGGGCAATTCTGAGCAGGGTCAGAAGGACCTTGTTAATGAGCAAGATCACAGAGCTCCAATTCTGCTCCCTCTATGTTGGATTCTAGCCTGGCCCAGGAGCTTAGTAACAGGGTACCCTCCATAGGTGACCACCTGGGCTTTATCTTATTCTTATATCTTTCTGGATAGAGCAATACTCATCCCCTTTGATTGATTGATGATGAAATCGGTATTTAGAGAACAGAAGTGACTTGCTCAAGGTCAGGCAGCTTGAAAGTAGTAGTCTCTCAGTTCTTCATTTTAAAGTTATGATGATAATAGTGGAGGTGGTGATGATGATGATGATGATTTATGTTACACCTCAGATACAGAGAGTTAAGTTAATCACACCCTCCTGCTCATGATTTAGGATCATAACTGGTCCTTTCAAGGCTCCTTTGTGTTTTTATTTATTCATTCATTCCCTTCTATCCCTATTCCCCACTTCCATTCCCCTGCCCTCCCATAAGTAACTATTCTCATGTGTATAATGTGTAGTCTTTTCTTTATATGTGTTCTTGTAAAGTGTGCATGGTTTTGTGTGCAAGTGTTTCTTATTTACACAAATGGTATGTTATAGAAATCACTCAATTTCTTCATTTTCATTTGGCGTTACATCTTTAAAATCTGTCCAGGTTCCTAAAACTATATGCTACATAGTGCTCCATGGAGTGTATTCACCTAATTGTTTCTAACTTTTTGCCACCACAGTGTTGTGATCTCAGAGCCTTTGACCTTTCTCAAGTACATATTATCAGACAAGGTAGATCATCTTCTTGGCATAAGCCAAAATAACTGGACACCTGAGGCATACAACTACTACAAAAGAAGGGCAACGTATCAGCTTCCAGCAGCTGCTGTAACAAATTAACACAAACTTGGTGGCCTAAAACAACAGAAATCTATTCACTCACAGTTGTAGAGGCCAGAACTCCAAAATCAGTATCTCTAGGCTAAAATTAAGGTGTCAACAGGGACTCGCTGCCTCTAGAGGCTCTAAGGGAGAATCCATCCCTTGCCTTTTCCAGTTTCTGGTGGCTGCCAGCATTCCTTAGCTTGTGGTTACATCACTCCAATCTTCAAGGCCATCATCTTCAAATCTCTCTCTGTTCCATCTTCACATTGCTTTTTCCTCTGCATATGAAATCTCCCTCTTCCTCTCTAAGGACACTTGTGATGGCATTTAGGACCCACTTAGACAATCAGGATAATCTCCCCATCTCAAGATCCTCAACTTAATCATATCTGCAAGATTCTTTTTACAAACAAGGCAACATTTACATATTCCAGGGTTTACGACCTGATGTCTTTGGGGGCCACTTTCCAGTTTACTACAGATAACAATCTGAAAAACTTATTATCCAAAGCAGAATTATTAGACCTTATGGACCAAGAGTTTAAAATAAGTATGATAAATATATTTAATAGAGATTAGGATATCAGAAATATGAAATGAGAGCTAGAAAGCATAAAAAACAAACCAACAAGAGGAAATAGATACAAAATATAATCATTGAAAAAAGGATACAATAGAATGAATAAATTGCAGAATGGATACAGCTGAAGAAAGATTGAGGAACAGTTCCAGAGGAAAGCAGAAAACACAAAGAAAATATATCAGAAAACTAACAGATATGGCAGGCAGAAGATTAGTGCCATTATCTGAATAATAAAGGACAGGAATTATTAGAAGAAATAATGAATTTAAGTTTCCCAGATTGAAAGGATCTTGAAATGCCAATGTGGAAAAAGAAAGAAAAAAATATTAGAATAAAATTTATAAACATAACAAATCTAAAAAGAAAATTCTAAAAACATCCTAGGATAAAGAACAGATAACCTCCAAAAGAATGGAAACCCAGGAATTATAGAACTGAGCTTATATGAGGACACTGATTTTCAAATGAAACCAAGTTTTACTTCATATATACTTAATTTATGCAATACTGTCTAAAAAGTATCTACTCTTTAAAGACATTTAAAAATTGTTAAATGATGGGCAGAAGCATTGTAATTTGACCCTCAATAGCGTTAACCACCTATTCCACTGAGGCATTTTTTTTCTCAATTTTTCTTAACTCACATCTCCTTTGGAAAATATATAACTCACTACTTCCCCCAGACCTTGCTGTGTCTGATAAATTTATCTTAAGAATTATTGATCCAAAAATAAAGGAGGTGGGGGGCAGGTGTAGCTCAGTGGTTGAACACCAGCCTCCCACGTACGAGGTCCCAGGTTCATTCCCTGGTACCTCCTAAAAAAAAAAAAAGAATTATGGAAAAATCAGGGGAGCAGGTGTATCTCAGTGGTTTGAGTGCCTGCTTCCCATGTACAAAGTCCCAGGTTTGATCCCTGATACCTCCTAAAAAAAAAAAATTATTGAAAAATCAATGGATCCATATCCCTGCTAGTCTAGAAGATATTTTTAAACTTCACCTTGCATATTTTTATTACAGAAATAGGGCTGTATTTCTACTTTCAAATACATGTGCTCCTTTTTTCAAGTCACATTTTCTTATATCTCTGGATTCTAATTTGTCCGCAAGGGGAAAAGGGAGAGCAAAAGGGTGTGCAGGTGACCTTTCCAGGTTGATAATACTAAGTTGAGGATGATTTTAGAAGCAATAATACTTTTATTCCTTATTCATATGCATAAGTGTGTTCTGGGAAATTTTGGACAAGGAGAAAATTTTTCAAAGTACATGAATATGTTACTGTTACACAGTGGTTTCCAGAGGGCCCCATTTCCTTCCAAACTTGATTGAATCATTGCTATAATTGAAATAATGGTATAATGTAGATTTAAAAACTGAAATTGACCAGTTACAAGTCTTTCTCATGGGAGGCACTACTAAGTTACCCTAATAAAATTAAGTGTACTTCACTTTAACATCTCCTCCACAATCATAACCTAATGGTTATTTCACAGTTTTAATAACTTATACTTAGCCACACTTAAATTAACAGGTAGAAAATGTTTTTAAAATCTAATTTTTTTCCTTTATTAGAGAAGTTGTGGGTTTACAGAAAAATCATGCAAAAAATACAGGATTTCCATCTACCACCCCACCAACAATACCTCGAATTGGTGTGGAACATTTGTTACAACTGATGATAGCACAATTTTATAATTACACTATCAATTAAAGTCCATGGTTGAACATTAGGGGTCATTGTGTAGTGCAGTTCCATGGATTTTTTAAAGATTTTTATTCTGTTACCTTACACACAATTTAACATTTCCCCTTTTAATCATATTCAGATAGATATTTCAGTGCTGTTAATTATATTTATTTATTTATTTATTTATTTATTATCATTTTTTAAAGATTTATTTATTTTTATTTTATTTATCCCCCCCTTGCTGCTTGTGCTGCTGTGTCCATTCGCTGCATGTCTTCTCTGTGTCTGCTTATCTCCCCCTTGCTGTGAGGTCTTGCCGCATCAGCCCACAGCGCCACAAGCGGGCCTGCCCTCACAAGGAGGCGCCGGGAAGCGAACCCGGGGCCTCTCATATGGTAAACGGGGGCTCTACCCATTGCGCCACACCCACTTCCTGCCGTGAGGTTACTGCATCAGCCCACCGCACCGCTCAGGCCGGTGTGCCCTCACAAGGAGGCCTCGGGACGGAACGCGAACCCGGGCCTCCCATATGGTAAACGGGGGCTCTATCCACTGAGCCACACCCGCTTCCCGTGTTAATTATATTTACAATGTGCTACCATCACTACCATCCATTACCAAACTATTTCTGTCATTCCAAATAGGAACCCTGTACATTTTAGGCCTTAACTTCCCATTCCCTATCCACACCCTGTCTCCTGATAACCTATATTCTAGATTCTGATTCTTTGAGTTTGCTTATTCCAATTGTTTCAAATCAGTGAGATCATACAATAATTATCCTTTTGTGTCTGACTTATTTCACTCAGTGTGATGTCTTCAAGGTACATCCATGTTGTTGTATGTTTCAGGACTTAATTCCTTTTAATGACTGAATAATATTCCATTGTGTGTATATACCACATTTTAGTTATTAATTTATGGGTTGATAGATACTTGGGTTGTTTTCATCTTTTGGCAATTGTGAATAATGCCACTATGAACATCCATGTGTAAAATCCATTTTGAACTATAGATAACTCTAATTTTGAAGTTTGGAGTTATTTCTTTTTTATTTGGGAGCAACAATAAAGCAAGTTGGTATTTACTATTTGGAAGAACCTAGAATAATAAAGTTAAATGGGGAAGTTTTCCTTTGCCATCTTTTTCTGTCTTAGGGACCTCTAAGTTTAAGATTGTATGCCCTATATGTTCAAAAGCTGTGCTCTTACGTCACGCCCAGAGGGACACCAGACTATGATAACCATTTTATTTTGTGGGCTTTAAAATAGGCCCTTATTTTCATGACCTTTCCTTACCCTGTCTTTAATGATTCCTGTCTGTATTTTCACTAGATATACTTTAATATAACTTTCCTTTGTAAAAATGAAGATCAAACATTGAACTCCTACCATGATCAAGGTCAAGATAGACTGAAAGATAATGAAGCTAGAAAAAGGGAGTGTAACCTGCAACTTCGACATTTTTTCAAAAGGGAGAGAAGAACATCCGGGTACTCTGACTCCCGGGCACTGTCTTAGCTTGGGCCCCCAAGAGAAGACCCTGGGACAAGGATATGGGTGCAAGTGATTTGTTTGGGAGGTAATCCTGGGAAGCAGAATGATGGAATAGCGATGTGAGACAGAGAAGAGAAAAAAGCCAAAATGGCGTGTAATAATTCTGTAGGGTGGGTTAATCCTGTAGGCTGCTGCCGGGTGGGGGTGGGGAGTTTCAGGGTCCTCCTGGGAATCTCACCTAGATCTCAAGTGTAGAGCACACGTGAGAATTGTACAGCCGTCAAGGATTCAGGAAACTGGGGAATTTACCTACCCATGACGCTCCTTATTGCTTGAAGCATTGACACCCTGGGCACTTTCAGCTTGCTGGAGACGGGACAAGAGAGAGCCCCAGGCTGAGACACAAACATGCTTGAGGTAGGAAGCCATTGCATTATGGGAACTGTCTGCCAAGCTGCAGGTGACCCGTGGGGTGGACCAGAGAGTCCGTACAGGGCACCAAAGCCCCTGCTACAGGCTACCCCTGGTACTTTGTGTGGTACTTTGTATGACACATTTCCCAAATTCTCTTTCAACATTGGTAGGTTGTATTGAATACAAAAAGTTCATCCTTTTCTCCAAATTTCCTTTCAGTCTACCTCATCTCCAGGTCAGACTTAGGGACAGATATTACAGCTGTCAGTCATAGAGTTTTTCCACACATTCTAAAAGCAAAAGAGAAAGACGCCCACAATATAGAATAAATCCACTTTTTAAAAAGAAAATGCACATATATGGTGTGTGTGTGTGTATGCGTGCATGTGATAGGAAAATTTCCAGAAAGTTAAGACTAAAATATCAACTGAGGTGACTGCTGGGTGGTAGGATGACAGAATATTTTAATTTTTCCTTTTTATATTGGTATTTTCTAATACTGTCCTCCATTAAACATATGTTAACATGGATAAAACTTGAGGACATTATATTGAGTGAAATAAGCCAGATACAAAATGACAAATATTGTATGAATTCACTTTATCATATAATTATAATAAGCAAACTCATGGAGTTAGAGTCTAGAATATAGGTTACCAGGAGAGACAGATTGGGGTTAGGGAATGGGGAGTTGATACTTAATTGTACAGATTTCCTATATAGGCTGATTGTAAAGGTTTGGAAATGGATGGTGGTGATGGTAGCACATTACTGTTAGTGTAGTCAACAGTACTGAACTGTATAGGTGAATATAGTTAAAAGGGAAAACTTATTCTGTATTACTAGATTAAAAATTGAACGATAAAACATAGGACTGTACAACAACTATTGTAGATGGACTATAGATAATAGTACAAATATAAGAATGTTCTTCCATGCATTATAACAAATATACGAGACTAAGACAAGGTGGTAATAAAAAGAAGGTATATAGGAAAAACACACCTAATGTAAATAATGGATGACAGAACTATTTTAATAATCTTTCATCAATTGTAACAAAGGTAAATACTGTTAAAAAAAAATAGTACAATTATTTTAAGAAGTGCTATCATCAATGGTAACAGATATTCCATGCCAATGTAAGGTTTTGGTGGTGTGTTGGTACACAGAAATCCTGTATTTTATGCATGATTGTTTTGTAACCTCACAATTTCTCTAATTAAAAAAAAAAAAAAGTTAAAAAACAAAACAATGGGAAGCGGGTGTGGCTTAATGGATAGAGCTCCCGTTTACCATATGGGAGGCCCCGGGTTTGCTTCCCCGGGCCCCCTTGTGAGGGCAGGCCGGCCGGCCCGCGCGGCGCAGTGGGCTGATGCAGCAGGACCTCACAGCAAGGGGGAGATAAGCAGACACGGAAGAAACACACAGCGAATGGACACAGTAAAACACAAGCAGCAAGGGGGGGATAAATAAATAAATCTTTAAAAAAAAAAAAAAAAAAAACACAACATGGGAGCTCTGCTGTGTATGCAAGAGTCTGATTTGGGTGAGTAGGAGTCTGTACTGAAACAGCTCAGCAC
>JAQZBX010052245.1:0-19176 GCA_029593785.1 Cabassous unicinctus
ACATACAATTTTCATCACTTTAAAAATTTAATATACACAATGCAAATTTACCTTATTAGCACACATACTTATTAATATAAGTGCTTATTTGATTTTTGGCCATTTGAAGAGAGTTCTTTTAAGGATTTTTATTTGTCAATTTAATATTACCATCTGGAGGTATTAAGATATACACTGAACGAACGGACAAACACCAAAAGAGTAAAGACACACTGACAGAAACATAAAGCTCAGTAACTTGACTCATAATTCTTACTTCTTTGGTATAGCTATTTTTAGGCTTTTCATTATTTTATATCTTTGATTTTACTGCTTTTAAGATGTAAACTGTTTTACTAGCAATCAACAACAGTTAGGAATATTTGAGCATTATAAGTGCAGTTAAGCTTTAATTCAGCAGTTTAGATAGACAGGTATTTAACACACATATTCTGGATCATTGCTTTTTGAAGTACACTTAGACAGACAGGAGTTAGCTAAAAGCTTACTTGTAAGAGGCAAGATATTGTAGGTTTGTTAAGTAAGATTATTAAGGACAGCTGGATGTTGAAGTTTTTGATAATATGAGAAGGATCAGAGGAATAGGATTTGAGAGGATGTTTGATTTAGGAGAGATCAGAGAGGGAGAAGGGGATGTGAACATAAATTATGGTTTCTGCCTGGGCCACTTTCTGGAGAGAGAGGACAGGAGCTGGGGAAGGAGTCTGTAAAGCAGGCAGTTGGGCTTGAGAGAGGGAGATGGGTGGGGAGAAGGGAGCAGGCCCAGGGAGAGGTGTGGGGGAAGGAAAGGAGGATGAAGCAAGTTCAGGGGGTGCTGATAAGGCATACAAAGATGGAGGAGGGGTGTGATCAGAGGGTTCAGAATCAGAAGGGTTTTCTGTGTGTTGAAGGCAGGGAGAGGCAGGAAGGGGAGGCAAGCACTGGCCCTAGAGCCTGTATGGGGAGGTGCAGGAGGAGCCTGGTCTGCCAGATCTAAATCTAGATTTTCAGAGGTTGCACGGTGTGTGAGAGAGGAGGAGAAGGAAAGTTTCTGAGAGGGTTTTTGGTGTAAAAGAAGGATCTGATAAGATGAACAGGATTGTCAAAGGGAGGAATTGTGAAGGAAAAGAAATGCCTGAATGTAAGGCATTACTAACCACTTGCCAGTGGATGCACTGGATGAAATTTTCTAAGTTTCAGAGAATTTGGAAGTCAAAAGTGCCATTCTCTGGCCATTGATTTTCATTGTCCAATTCATATTGTGGTTTTTTGGGGGAAGCAAAATTTAATTTCCCATTTTAGGTGGCATGGGTGAGACTAAGGGTCTCTAAGACAGGGGAGATTTTGGATGAGACAGGCATTCCTGAATCAGTCAGAAATCTCCAAGGAAACAGGAAACTGTACTTGGAGCCAGACATCTCTGGAGCCAAGGGGTTTCTTTGCACAAAGGTGCAGGCCTACTGCCTGCTGTGGCCCTTGGGGACAGCAGTGAGGATCACTGATCTAGTGTTCAGATTTTTTGGTGGGTTTTATCCTGGACAAAAGAAAAAGGAGAGAGAGAGAGCAGGATCCTCCAGTGGAGAAATCCCTAACTCACCCAGCTGAGATTCAATGTCTAGTCTTGGATGGGTGTCCAGCCACAGCAGAAGGGAGACTCCTCACCAATCACTTTCAACATGACCCCAGTCCCAGTCTTTTGCATAAAAGTTGGGAAAAATGGCACTCACTTGTACACAGAAACTCATGATTGCAGGCAGAAAGTTTATTGGGAAACCTACCTAACAGAGGGGGTCTGAAAAACAGACTTCAGCCTACTCCTAGAAAGGAGGGATTTGAATTTATACAGTACATTTCTAGTTGGGTAAATGGTAGTCAGTGGGAGGGGTCAAGGGTTTGAATAAAGTACAGGGGTCAATAGGAAGCCCGAGGGTGAAAATTTTCCCTTGTATGGCTAGACTGTAGTGGGTTAGGGAGTTATGTTTTCTTGGCATGCTGGAGGATCAGGTGGTGCTTTGATGTGGAGGGAGTGAAGCTCCCATCTTCACAGGGGTCTCTTTATTTAACCTTTGGGGAAGTTCCCTGCTTTCAGACATGTAGGCTTAAGGTGGGGCTTGTCCTTCCTTAAAGCATGTCAGAGGAAATTGACATGCTTGTTAATTATTGCAAACCTAGTGAAGGGGAACTCCTAACAGGGGCTGATAGAATTAAGCTGCTGGAAAAGTAGAAAAAGTTAGCAACTTTGATGTTCCCTGTTTTGTTTCCATGATAATTCTAATTGGACCTGAATCACCTCATTGATAAAATTAGTGCTGTTAAAGTTTAGTAATTTTTGAACTGGGGAACCCTATAAATAGAAAAATGCTAACAGCTTTATAAAATTTATTTTTATTTTTTAAAATATACTTAGATTACATGAGTTACAGAAAAAATATAGGGATTCCCATATGCCCCACTCCCCACACTTCACACACCCTCCCACATAAACATCCTTCATTAGTGTGGCACATTCATAGCAATTGATAAACACATCCTGGGGCTTTTCCATTAAGCATGGACCATAGTTCACATTGTAGTCTACACTCTCCCCCCATAGTTCTCCATGTTATGTGATGATATAAAATAGCCTATATCTGTCACTGCAACAACACTCAGGATGATACTTAAATCCCAAAAAAGCCCCATATTACAACTTTTTTTTCCTTCTCCCTGCCCCCAGAACCTCCAGTGGCCACTGGCTCCACATCAATTTTGTAATTTCTTCCATTGCTGGAATCACAATATGACTATAGTAGAATACCAGTAAGTCTACTCTAGTCCATAGCTCTTCCCCCGATCCCAAGGATTTTGGGATGGTGACATCCACTCCACCTCCAATTGAGAGGGGGATAATAACATACAGGGAAGATGGATGGCACTCTCCTGCCTGCAGCTGCAGACTTTCTCCATTCCCTGGGATGGCGGTTGTCCATCATCATCTCCCATCAGTTGTCCTGGGTGAGTCCAATGAGCTGTAGAGTAGGTGTTGCAACTCCACTGAGGTTACAGGCCCAGATGTCATGTTAACAGTCCAAAGACTTGAGTCTTCAGTTGTACACCTACACACTCTAGCACCAAGTATAGGTTTAAATAGAAGGGACAGATGAGCCATGTGCAGGGAAGACATAATTGAGTCCAACTCTGTCACTCTCAGGAGCACAAACTCCAAAGTAGGGCCCACTGGTGAGGCACCAAACTCCAGAGCTATCCACCTTGACCATAGGACCTGGGTGTCTCCAGAGCCCTCAGAAGCCCTACTATTTGGGGTAGTATCCTCTTTGGAAGTCTATGAGATCCAGCTGAGATGTGTGTAAGCATTAACTCTGGGATGAACTGCTGAATCACTTTGAAGTATCTTAGCCATATAAACTCATTTGTGTTTAAATTTCCCCCCTTTTATTCAAGGTCTTTTTCCAGTTGCATTGCTAGTTTTTGCTTGGTAGCAATCCTTCTTTGGTGCCAGGGAGGCTCATCCCCCCTCCAGTCATGTCCCCTGCTGGGGGAAAGTAATGCCTTCATATGCTGAGTTTGGCTTAGAGAAAGACCACATTTGAGCAACAAGGAAGCACTCAAAAATCAACCCTTAGGCACCCCATAACAATAGGCTAAGTTTCAATTTCAAAAGCAAAGGCTCTTAAGTCTAGTCATCAATATCAAGGACAAATCAGTGGATCATACTTCATCAGTCACTGCCTCTGCACTTGGGGGACTGTTGCTGCTCCCTTAGAGAATGTGGCAGAGCTATCCAGGGTAGGGAACTCAGTATTATCTCAATTATTGTGTGAGTCTCCACCCACATGGACAAAGCCCAATGAACATTTGAAAATTTTTATATATTTTATATATATAATCAGGTAAACTTTCTTCCATTCATCCCCCATCACTGACACCCCACACCAATGATACTCCCCAGTGTGTCAAGACCTCAGTTATGTTGCATATAACTATGAATCTTGTAATCCAAGGTGAGGCCAGTGGGTTGCCATGGGCCCCAAGGGGAAGGGGAGTGAGGAATAGAATAGATCAAACAGAGGTTATTTGGTGGGCAGTGGAAGTGTTCTACTTGATGTTACAATGATGGACAGAGGACATAGTATATATCTTCAAAATTTATAAAGGTGTACAGTCTAAAATGTAAACCATAATGCAAACCATTGACCATGTTTAGTAGCTATGTTTCACAATTTGTATATCAGTTATAACAAAGGTAAAATCCACATATAAAAAGATATCAATATGGGGGGAGGTAAGGGGGAAGAGTTGGGTATATGAGAGTCTCCTGTATTCTGTGTGTGTTTGCTGTGACTTAAAACTTCTTTGAAAACAAAATGAAAAATATTGAGACACTGGGGAATGAGTGGGGGAAAGTGCCATGGTACAGACAGGACACCAGGTATTGTAGTGATGAAATGCAAAATGTCAAAAAAAATTTTTTTTAACTATTTTTCTTTTTCAATATCCCAATCTTTAATTGTATTTTATTTTTAGTTTTTTATTTTTATTTATTTTATTTCTTATATTTAAACTTATCACTATTATTTCATTTTCCTATTAATTGTATTTGGCTATTGTAATGTCTTCATTTTTGAAGAAGCTTTGGATCACAAAAGAGTTACAACTAGGGCTAGTAGCTTTTGTAAGCCTGCAATTAAAAATATATTACAAAACTAAAAGCTCATAACACTTGTGTAAACTGTGGAAAAGTTTAAATGGGATGCTACTTTTACAATATTTTAAGTGTTATTCACATTTTACTTTTTATTTTTTTACAAGCAGGAAGTTTATTGGGAAGCTCTCCCAATGGAGGGGGTCTGAAGAGATACTTCAGCCCACCTGTGGAAGGTGGTGGATATGAATTTATACAGTACATCAATAGGAGGTGAAACCGAGTACAGCCTGGGGTCAAATGGCCAGGCAGGAGTGGGTTAGGAAGACTTGGAATGTGGGAGGGGTTGGGGAGGGAATGATGGCCCTTATCTTCTCCATTTTGTTTATTCTCAGGAAGGGATGAATTGCCCCTGGGCTATAGCTTTCTCAATCCTTTAGGTAGGTATGACTGGAGGCTGCCTTTCCTCAACCTATGCCACAGGGGTACTGATTCAGTGCCCTATATTCACATTTTATTTTGATCAGAATTTTTATCAACGTGTTAACAGGAACTTTCAGTTTTTAAATCAGTATCTTACTCCTGAACTTTGAGCCAGTCTAAGTGTACTCCTGAGAGTAATCCAGAATATATATGTGTTAAATATATTCTGTCTAAAATGCTAAATTAGTGCTTAACTACAGTTATACTTGTTGAGTATTCCTAACTGGTTGCTGATTACTAATAAAATATTTCAAAAAATGAGCTTGCATATTACAGGCAACTCAGATTCCAGAAGAGATCTTAAAAGCAGTAATATCAGAAATGTGAAATGGTGGAAGCTTGGAGATAGCGATACCAAAGCAGTAAGAATTATGAGTCAAATTAGTGATCTTTATATTTCTGTTGGTGTGTCTTAACCCTTTTTGTGTTTGTTTAGTGGATATTTTAATACATCCAGATGGTAATATTAAATTAACAAATGATAATTCTTAAAAGAGCTCTATCCCAATGGCCAAGAAAATTAAAGTACTTATATTGATAAATAAGTATGGATATTAAGGTAAATTAGCATTATCTGTGTTAAATCTTTAAAATGATGAAAATTATAAGTTTTTGTCTAATGAAATTACTGCAATCCTCTTTTTGAAAAAAAAAATTGCCTAAATTGAAATAAATAGTTTATTTTTTCTTCACAGGACAGAATGAGGGATATGGGACAAACATGGATATAGAGAGAAGTAAAAGTTTTGTGGAAGTGCTGACTAAAATTTGAGAAGTGTGTTTTAGGGAGTGTGTTCTGTCCCAAGATAAGATGGCTGGTTTTCATAAAATCAGAATGGAAGTATGTAGGACAAAATTGAATGCATATGGCATGTTGTAGAAGGTACTGTAGGAGGTAGCATTAATTAAGGGAAAGTGTTCTAAGAAGGTAAAATTTGTCTTAAGATGAAGTAACCAGTCTATGTGGTTATGGATAGTTATAAGAAGCTTGTAAAAGCATTGTTTAAACTAAAATATGTAATGGCTAATTCCAGGAAGCAATTATTGAGTAGAAACTGAATTAATGTTCAGTTTCTTTCTGTGTATATAAATACACTTTCTGTGCATATAAAGTTCAGTTTGAATGGCTTTGTGAAATTCTAGGTATTATTAAGGGGAAGATATAAACTTATAATCATGCACACAGTCATATTTTCTATCTTATATTTGGCATCTTGGTTAGTTGAATTTCTTTTGGGGTAAGTCCTCAAATTGCCTTAAAGCCTTGGTCTTTTTCCATGAAGTTACTGCTGAATGACAAGGTCCATTGCAATAATGTGAAAAAGATAATCTTGGGAGGAACAACCAGAAAGGAAACATCTTTTATCAAAATCTGGCCAATTTTAATAGTTAATGGAAAAATTTTACCCTTTTTGTTAATCCTTTCCCGAAATCTTCACCTCCTTTAAGGGTACCTTTAAAGCCTGAGGGCATCCTGGGAATAGGTAGATATGGTCATACATGCCTAACAGATCCAGGCAGGGTTGTTTATTTTTGGAGTCCAAACCATAGTTAATGTGTTATAAGGAAGATTGTCTACCAGAAGGGACCCATTAACATAGTGATCAGATCACTATGTGAGGTGGGGCCCTGTGTCTGGCAAAGATTATCAGAAGGCATGGTGGTTAACATTGACTCTCAAGGGAATGACTAGAATAAGTTGTAATCTAACCCTAGGAAGTACTGGAATTGCTCCAACAATTCCCCAGAGATCATCCACCTTAGGACTCCCATTTCCCTTAATGTCCACTGTAACTTCTCTTGATCATTTTGGGATTTAAACTTAAGCAGGGGCTTGTGTGTAGGATTTTTTGGCCTAGAAGAGGGAAAATCTTGATATTGACAAAGTTTTGGTTTCATCCTGGTGTGGTGGTGGTGGTGGAAATAATAGGAAACATTGTACTCTGGGTTTGTCTTTCATGTAAATTCAGGACATCTATGACCTTTTAAATTTTTTGCAATAGCCATCATTTCCAGGTAGGATGGTTGAGACGTGTCAGTAGCCCCAGTGAAACAACAGGTTTGACTCAGGACTCAATTCAGCCTCCTCCATGCTTGCACACCATCTCTCTTGCCTGATTACCTCAGTCCAATATTCCCACCTGGTGGAGATCTTTGGCCTAGCCAATGTTTACCATTTGCAGTCTGCTCAAGCTGTTACAAGGTCTTATTGGGGGTAGCAGCTTCCACCCACAAAAATTTCCACACTAATATATATGTTGGTATTCCCAAATTCTCTTATGTAAGTCATTTCCACATTCTTCAATAATTATGGGGCTTCCTTTAGTAGGGAAACCATTTTTTCCATTTCATCTTATGGCACCCTAATGTTTAATTTCAGCCCCTATTAGGTGGGGCTTGCTCCAAAGCAGATACATTTTTATTATTTTTGTTCCTGAACTAAATCCTTAAGGAGAGGCTGGGTCTCAGGAAAAGAGAGGAAATATGTCTCCTCTAAGTGAAAGTTATCCCCTCCTTCTTAGTTCTGTCTTTTTGCCTTTTCTGCCCTTATTTTTTTGCAGATGGTTAACAGAAAAGCAGAGGGAAATCTAGCCTAATCATTGTCATGGTAGTATTATGCCACCTCCTATTCTAGGGATGCATGGTCAATCTTTCAAGTTTCCTCTTCCCTATGTTGTTTCCCCTGACAGTTTATGCTCCTATTTCTACCCCTGGAGATATCTTTATGAGAAGCCAACCATAACAGGTGTCTCATGATTTGGAGCACCCTTTCAATGGGGCAGAAACTTCTTTCAGGGTAGTGGGATAAAAATTTTCTTGACTATAGGCACTTCAAGTAATACTTTTGCTGACTCAACCCAAAGGTTGAGGTCTCAGTATCTCCAGACAAACACTAAAATGACAAAATCCTCCACATCCCTCCAAGGTCTTCTCCTCCCTCTCCCTGTCTTTTTCTACTCTTCTCTCTTCTTGTTCCTCCATCTCCTTTGGTTCCCCACCATTCCCAACCCTGTGCTGGATACAGCATTTCTCCCTTCTCTTCATCATTGTTGATCCTCAGTTTCTTTCTGCAGATTGTCCTTGATGTGGCTTGTTTGGCTCAGTTCTTCCACCCTTCGTGATCTTTTTCTACAGGCCTGCCCCATCCCCTCCCATACTTACCATTTATGTGCACATGTATTTTAGTGCATATGTGTGCATACACACACACATATATATGTATAGCTATAATTCTTTCACACATTTTCTTAAGCTCATTAAAAGGCATCTCTTTCTCTTCTGTCTCTCATTGCTTCAGCTTCTGGCTGTTCTGGCTGTGGCTTGCTCTTTCCCAAATTCCTCTCTGAGCTCCTGGGTTCCTTCTCTATTTCTGTGGCTTTTTCTCTGTGTATCTCTTCTTTCTGTATTCCATTTTTAAAGGAATCCAGCAAAAAGATGAAGACCCACCCTGTGTCATGCCTCACTGAAGGAATCCAATCAAGTGCCCCCAATTGAATACAATCCAAAGGGTCCCACACCCACAGGAATGCATTACCTCCAAGAACATGATCTTCTGGGATCCCCGAAAAGCTTCAAATTGTCACACCAACTTACTAAATATTTTCAAGCATCATTTCCTGATAAATAATAGAAGGAGAAAGCATATCTCAAAAGCTGTTGCTTTATTTGTATTGAGAGCTCTATCCAAACTGAAGGCCTTTTTCCTGGAGGTTCAGGCTTCCTGCTGCAGCATACATCTCTCCAGTCATGTTGGTCAGTTGTTATCCTGGGACTGTCTCCTTTTCTCTCGCCATTGGTGGGATTCCACTTTCCTAGAAGTTTATTTAGTTGGGAAAATTTTGTGTATATATTTATTTACATTTGTCCTGCATGGAGAAAGATACAGTTGGAATCACCTTATACAGTTTACATTGGCACCCTCAGGGGAATAGAATTATAAGAGTGACCCACAGTTTTATATATATATATATAGTTTATAGCCAAGCTATATTGCTTTCCTTGTTAGAGCAAACATCTATTAGTTCTATAATCTTTTTAAAAAGGAAAGGCTTTTATGAGATTTGAGTTTACACAACAATAGAGTATTGAATGCACCACCCTTTGTTTTTACTGTTGTTAGTAAGAAGTCTGTCACCACTCTGATCATAATCTTTGAATATGATCCCTTCCTAGATTTACCTTCTAAAAATTGCCTAGTGTGAAGAAATTTCACATGTTTGTGTGTTAATGTTGGACCTCTTTCATTTGTAATCTTTTATATTGATATCTGGCAGTTTTTCTGGAGTTAGTTAATAATATTCTCTCCTTTATTAGTTGCTATTTCTAGCAGTGTTAGATAGAATTTAGTCAGTTAGTTTTACTATGTCTAATAGCATTAAAATACCATATCCTTAAACTAAACAGATCTTAATTTGTCATCCACCTTAAAATGTAGTCATGACAGATGAGTGAGAAAGTTGACTTATAGTGAATGCCAGAGAAAGGGCTGGTGCCAGGCTTCAGCTTTTGTTACATTTCCTTCTTCCTACCTGCCATACAGTATGCCCTAAGCACAAGAAAATTAAAATATAAAAAGAATGGAATCCTGAGAAGGAAAAAAAAAGGAAAGAAGATGTCCAAATTTCAAGTTCAAATTAGAGGTAAATGAATAAAAAATTTCCTATGATGCTAGAAAAGAAGAAAGGCAGAAATGGTGGGGAAAAAAAAAGTGCAAAGGAAATAACTTGAGAAAAAGGAACCTACAGAAAAAAGGAGAAAAATGAATAAAATACAAATAAAACACTTCTCCATAAATACTCACAAATGGCCAATAAGCACATGAATAGAAGCTGAACATCCATAGCCAGTACAGAAATTCAAATCAAAACCATAAGATACCCATTCTTAGCCACTAGAATAACTAATATTAAATAAAATGAAAATAAAAGATGTTGAAGAAGATGTGGAGAAATAGGAACACTCATATATAATTTGTGTGTCTATAAAATTGTGTACTTACCTTGGAAAACTGTTTGAGGTTTATTCAGAAAGGTATTATAGAACTGCCATATGACCCTGTAATCTCACTTGCAGTCATATACACAGAAGAATTGAAAGCAGGAACTTGGACCAATATTTGAATCCCAATGGTCATTGCAGTATTATTCTCAATTACTAGAAGTTGGAAGCAACTCGTGTCTCTCAACAGAGGAAAGGATAAACAAAATGTTGTATACAATGGAATGCTATTGAGCCATATAAAGAAATGAATTTCTGATGCATGAACATGGATGAGCCATGAAGACATTATGTTGAGTAAAATAACTCATACACAAAAGGACATATATTATATGAGTTTGCATTTATGAAATAAATAGAATATATAAAGTAATAAAGCCAGAAAGTAGAATACAGGTTTCCAGAAGCAGGGTGGGGTTTAGGAATGGGGCATTAATATTTCATTGGTAAGGAGTATCTGTTTGGGGTGATGGAAAAAAGTTGGTAAGGATGATGGTAATCATGGCACAACATTGTGTATGTCATTAACACCAGTGAATTGTATAGCAGAATATGTATAACAGAACATTTTAGGTTGTGTTTATGCTTCCAGAATAAAAAAGCACCACACATCCAAGAAAAGTGAGACTGTATGCAATATAAATATTTTTGTTAGGGTTTGACTTTCATCTAATAAAATGGGCAAGGAAAGATGGGATAGGTGCAGTCTGGTATCCATTTTTTAGGGGGTGGTGAGAAGGTGATTCAGCTCTTGCCTAAAGGGATCTATTTTCTCGATGAGTTTTTAGGTAAGATTATCAGGTGAAAAGACGGAGTAAAGGATGGAAGAATATTGAAGAGATTGGATATAGATGTTGTTTCTGGGGAGATTATTTTATTAGAGAAATACAAACTTGATTTCTGGGCAATATTTATTGCCCATTTGGTATGCAGATAACTTTGAATTCATATTCCTCCCCATGTGGTACCTTGTGATATTTTCTCTAGCACTCCTAAGCTGATTGGTGAAATCATGCAAGTGTAAAGCCAAGGATGGGGCTCATCCATTGATAGAATTTTCCAGGAAAAAGAGAGAAGAGTAAGGGATTTCAAGATTTTTTTTACTTTTAAAGAATTTTATTGATGGCAATAAAAGATCCTACTGAGTTAATAGTCATTGTGTAGAAAGCTCCTTAAGTGATAATTACACTGCATCCTTCCTTGAAGCCAAGGCCCCCTCCACCTCCACCAAGGATGTCTTTTACTAAGTCCCTTTGATAAGGGAAGTGCTGGGACCCTAAACCCCCATTAGCAGAAACCCAAAGCTTTAGGAAAATAAATTCCCCTTGGTCCCTGGTCCCATTCTCCGCTCCTTTCCCTCCTCATTTCTCCATGGAATCCACCTCAGGAAGATAAGCACTCTGGGCTGTCCCTTTGAATTGAAATTTACAACTCCAATCAGATAATGACTCTCTTCCTGCCTAATGGCCTTCTGCTTTTAGAAAGATAAGCTAACCTTGCTTCTTTGCCTTTGTAACACTGCCTGCCCTCTTGCTCAGGAATTTGCCTGTTTAGTGTACCTATAAAAGCTTATGAAAATCAGAAAATGGGGCTTAGATTTTTTTGGAGATTTGACTCTCGTCTGGACCCGTGTGTAATAAAACTGTTCATTCATATTTCCAAGAGTGCCATTTGGGTTTTTTTCTGCTGGCCACAACATTTGGTTCCCTGACCAGGAAAGACCCAATCTAGCAGGCCCATTGTGCTTCTGGCCTGGGGCTGATGGGCATGGCCAATGGTGATTTCTGAGTGAATGAGGTGGGTGCTGCCTGTCCTCTTGACAGGACCTCCTTCTGAGGCAGTCCCCACATCCTGCATCCTTACATCCCAGCCTGACTCAGTGGGGAGGTGGACTGAACAGTGCCAGAAGACTCCAGAAAGATAAGGCCCCAGGTGCCAAGTCCTCAGTGATGCCTATCTCCAGATGGAAAAGGAGACTGAACACCTCCTGAAATCTTAAGTACTGAGATTCCAAAATAGGTCAATCCCTGTGGGAGGGACTGTATAACCTCTAAGTGACTGTGTGAGTGATTGAGGATGGCAGAGGCTTGCACCTGCCATACCAGTCTGACTCCAAAGCATTATGCTATGGAGCCTGCTTAGGCCCTAACCTGTTTTCCATGGCTACATCATATGGCATAATGGTCACCCCAAAATTTACCTGGGTGCCACAACTAAGACAAGCCTAAGTTCTCATGAAAGATGTGGACAGGCAGGCATCTGAGAGGCCTTGAAAGAGGCAGCCCCTTCCCTTATCTGTCTTGTGCCACTGACGCAGGGTATGGGCTCATCACAGTTAAAACCTACTGTCTTAAACTGCATGTTAATTAGGAATGGTGATAGTGAGCATCCTTTTCTTGTTCCTAATCTCAGAGGGAAGGCTTTTAGGATTTCACCATTGAAGATGATGTTAGCTTTGGGTTTTCCATATATACCCTTTATCTTCTTCAGAAAGTTTCCTTCTATTCCTATCTTTTGCAGTGCTTTTACCAGGAAAATGTGCTGTGTTTTATTGAATGCTTTTTTGCATCTATAGAGGTGATCATGTGAATTTTTTTTCTTTCAATCTGTTTATACGGTGTATTACATTGATTGTTTTTCTTATGTTGAGCCCTCCTTGCATACCTGGGGTGAAATCCACTTGGTCATGGTGTATAATTCTTTTTTTATTTTTATTTTACCAGGAGGTCCCAAGAATCGAACCCAGGTCCCTCCATATGAGAGATAGAAGCCCAACCATTTGAGCCAGATCTGTCCTATGTATACATTGTTGAATGCAATTAGCAAGTATTTTGTGGAAGATTTTAGCAGCTAGGCTCATTATAGAAATTTGTCTGTAATTTTTCTTTCTTGTGATATCTTTGTTTGGCTTTGGTATGAGGGTAATGTTGGCAACATAGAATGAGCTAGGCAATGTTCCTTCTACTTTTATTTTTTGGAAGAACTTAAGCATGATTGGTATTAGCTCTTTCCAGAATGTTTGGTAGAATTCAGCTGTGAAGCTGACTGGTCCTGGGCTCTTCTTAGATGGGAGGTTTTTGATGACTGAGTTTATCTCTTTACTTGTAATTGGACTGTTGAGTTCATCAATTTCTTCTTTCATCAATGTAGGCTGTTTGTGAGTGTCTAGGAATTTGTCCATTTCCCCTAAATTATCATTCTTCTTCGCATATAATTTTTCAATGTATCCCCTTATGATAACCTTCATTTCTGCAGGGTCAGTAGTGATATTCCCTTCCTCTTTCCTTTTTTTGTGAATTTGCATCTGCTCTCTCTTTTTCTTTGTCAGTCTGGCTAAGGGATTTTCTATTTTATTAATCTTCTCTAAGAACCAGCTTTTTTTTGTTTGTTTGTTTGTTTTGTTTGTTTATTTTTTCTAGTGATTTCTTATTGTGTATTTCATTACTTTCTGCTCTAATCTTTGTTATTTCCTTTATTCTACTTTCTTTGTGGTTATTTTGTTGTTGTTTTTCCACTTCCTCCAGGTGGGCAGCTGGTTTTCAATTTTACCTCTTTTTTCTTTTTTAATATATGCTTTTATGGCTATGAATTTCCCTCTCAGTACAGCTTTGGCTGCATCCCATAGGTTGTCATTTTCATTCATTTCAAGGTAGTTACTGATTTCTTTTGAGATTTCTTCCTTGACACACTGTTTGTCTAAGAATGTGTTGTTTAACTTCCATGTCTTTGTGCATAGTCTTCTTCTCTGGCCATTAGTGATTTCCAATTTTTTTCCATTGTGGTCAGAGAAATTACTTTGTATAATCAATCTTTCTGAATTCATTGAGAGTTGTTCTGTGGCCTAGCATGTGGTCTATCTTGGATTATATTGCAAGTGCACTTGAGAAGAATGTATATCCTGCTGTATTTGGGTGTAGCATTCTGTATCTGTCTATTAGGTTCTGATCCTCTAATGTATTATTCAGAGTCTTTCTTTCAGTATTGATTCTCTGTCTAGGTGTTCTGTATAATGGTGATAATGATGTATTAAATTCCCCCACTATAATTGTAGAGGCATTAATTTCACCTCTTGTATTTCCTCTGTTTGCTTCATGTATTTTGAGTCACCCTGATTAGGTGCTTAAATGTTTAAGATTGTTCTCTCTTCTTGAAAGATTACCCCTTTTACTAATATATAGCTACTCATGCTATTTTTTGGTAATTGTTGGTTTGTAAAATTGTTTTCCAGCCATTCACTTTCATCCTCCTTGAATCCCTGGGTTGAAAGTGGACTCCTTGTAGACAGCATATAGATGGATCATATTTCCTTATCCTTACCACCAATCTGTGTCTCTTTACTGGTGAGTTTAATCCATTAACCTTCAGTATTACTACTTTCAATAAATTTCTTACATCAGACTTATTATCTATGGGTTTATGTATGTCATATGTTGTTTTTATTTCACTTTTTGTCTTTTTAGTTGTTCTTATACTCTCCTCCAACTCTCTCCCTCTTGTTTCCTTTCAATGTGTAGAACTTCCTTAAGTATTTCTGGAAGTGCAGGTTTCTTATTGGCATACTCTCTTAATCTCTGTTTATCTGTGAATATTTTGAATTTTCCGTCATTTTTGAATGCCAGTTTTGCTGGATAGAGAATTTGTGGCTGGATTTTTTTTTTCTTTTATTACCTTGACTATGTTATACCACTGTCTTCTTGTCTCCATGGTTTCAGATGAAAAATCAGCACTTAATCTTATTGTGCTTCCATTGTATGTTATGGTTCTCTTTTCTCTTGCTGCCTTGAATATTTTCTCTTTGTCTTGAGCATTGGACATTTCGATAATTATATGTCTTGGAGTTGGTCTGTTGGGATTTATACTGTTTGAGGTGTGCTGTGCTTCCTGGACATGTACATCCATCTCCCTTAATAGGTTTGGGACATTTTCAGCCATTATTTTCTTGAACCCTCCTTCTGTTCCCTTTCCCTTCTCTTCTCCTTCTGGGATGCCTATAATGCATATGTTTGTGCATTTTGTGTTGTTGATTGAATCCGTAAAACTCTGCTGGGTTTTTCCTATATTTTAATCTATCTGTTCTACTGTCTGTTTGCTTTCAGATGTACTGTCTTCCACATCACTAATCTTTTCTTCTGCCTGTTCAAATATGCTGTTATGTGATTCCATCATCTTTTTAATTTCTTGGATTGTGCCATTCATCATCATCATATCCATTATCTTTTTATTTGTGTTTACAATTTCTTCAGTATATTCTCTCACTGTGTTTTTAATACCCTTAATCTCTTCCTTCAATTCATTAAGTTGGTCAATTATATTTGTTTGGACAGTTTTGATTAGTTGTTCAATGTTCTGCATCTCTTCCTGGTTTTCAGTTTGTTCATTGAACCGGTCCATGTCTTCCTGTTTCTCAGTATGGTTTGTAATTTTTTGTTGCACTCCGGTTATCATTTTACCTTGATGGGTTTATTCAGTTTATTAGATTCTCTCTCTGCTGTAGAGTTTTATTAACTGGTGGTACTGTGTGTGTTTTAAGTTTTCTCTTTGACACTTTTTTCTTCTTGTTCTATTTCCTTGCTTTTTCTATGTTCTCTTGAAGGAAAATATTAAGACCAGAGGAAATGAAAGAGGTAAGAAAGGAAAAAGGATAATAGTAATATTGATAAGTGTTAGAAAAGGGGCCATATAAGACTTACTAAAATGAATATTTAGATCATGTAGGCAGTGTAGAGTAATGGGAAAAAAGTGGAGTACCTACAATAGAATGGGAAACCAAATAGAGAATAATATATGGAATATTTTAAAAGGCAAGAATGATAAGGATAGAGAGAAAGAGTAAAGAAAGGACTGAAAGGAAAAAGTTAATAATAATAAAAAAAAAGAAAGCTGAATAGACAAGATAGAAGTCAACATCTGTGAAGTTTAGGACTAATGAAAAAAGGTGGAATGCAAGAACCACAACAGAAAGCTGAAGGTAGAAAGATGAAGGAAGAAAAAGAGATAGTGTTGGTGGACAAAAATCAATATACACAGAGATTGGAAAATCAATGAAGCAGCCCAGCAAAGAAGAAACAAGCTAGCAGCACTTAATTTTTAAAAAAAGGGCAGGAGAGAAAAAAGGAAAGAAAAGCAAGAAACAAACAAACAAGCAAAGAAAAACCAAACAAACACAAGCAAGCAGTCAAACAAAGCTAAGGAAGAACAGTGTTCCTTCTTGGGCCCTTGTGGAGACTCTCAGCGTGCCAGTGTTCATCAAACAATTACTATGCTGGCTTCTCTCTGCAGGTTTTGAGGCAGATTTTAGTGATTAAATTAATTAAAGAAAATTTTTAATTAAACTTTTTTTTTCAGGAAATAACAGTCCCAAAGGAAAGCCTCTTCTAGACCCCCCACTCCACCGAAGGATCCCTAAATAGGCTTGTAGAAACTTATCAAACACTTCCCACTGCCTGGCCCCCCTAGAGGAGTTGAAACTCTGATACTCAACACAGAATTATAAAATTGTCTGATTCCACCCCATCCCAAGCCAAGCTTCTGTATCCCAGTGCAGCTAGGTAAATCAGGCTTCCTCAGCAGTTTCACCTCTCCCCTCAGCCTAGTGCCACTTCAAGACAGCTGGTGTGCTCCCAAAAGCTGCAAGGAGGTCCAGGCAAATAAACCCACAGAAAAGAAACTCCTCTCCACCCTCTACCAGAAACCTCCCACTCTTGGAGAATGCTCCCTCTCACTGGGTTGCTGATGGGAGTCGGAGATCACCGTAGTCCTTTGCCTTCTGGCTTTAAGGCAAAGGACAATGGCTTAGCCATCCATACCCATCATTTCCAGCTGGGAAAAAACTCATGATTTTATCTTGTGCAATCCACCTCACTGTCCAGCTCCCTCCAGATGAATGTCCCTAAGGTTCTTGCTCCATGTGTTCCCAGAACAGACCACTTGGGCAGGATTTAGGATTTAGGATTGTTTTTAGGATTGTTTTAGGATTAATAAGATAAATGTGACTGGACAGAAATTTTTAAATTAATGCTTCCATAAATTTATCTGCCTTTGGTCTATTATTTTATTTTTTGAAGTTAAGATAAAGTTAAAAAAAAAAATCATTGAGGGAGTTAAGTAGCTCAAGTATTTGAGCTCCTGCTTCCCATGTAGGAGGTCCTGAGTTCAATCTCTGATATCACTTTTTAAAAAAATTCATTGGGGGAGGGGTGACATCATCTAAACAGCTATGGAAGCCATACTCTGAAAAAAACCTCCGCTGATAATCTGGAGAATGTTAGAGACTGGAGGAGTCCACAAATGCTGAATCCATGAAAGATAAAAGTATCAAGTAGGAAAGTTCCATGCAGGACCTACAAGTCCTCTTCCCTTCCCCCTCAATGGATCATGGGTAAAGCTTGGGAGTTCTCCAGAGGCAGCGAGCAGCCTGGATCCCTCTCACAGGGGAAACAGATTTTAGAGGAACTCACTGCAGTGAGTTACAACCCCATGTATATCCATGTAGAGAGACAGAAGCTCACAGAGACCCAGTGCTGAAAGGAACCTGCTGAGGAATCCTGAAAACAAAAGGTCCCCCATTTTAGGGGGTGGGGAGTAAAATTGCAGCAGAATGGCTATGGCCAAGTGGTGCACTCACTCAATCCAGTTATTGTTGATGGAATTCATTAAATGCAGAATGGACTTTTTCTGGGGGGTCCCACCTTTCTGGAATGACCCTCTCTGACTCTCAGAGGCAGGATAACCTAGTAGGGAAGAAACTTTTGGCAGAAAAGCCTGACACAGAAAAATGGAGGAGGAGGGTTGAACTGAACTGCTGCTAGACTGGAGAGTCCCAGAAATAAAAAGTTTCAGGAAAATGGGGCGTTGAGTGAGGAAGAGAAATTAAACAAATCATAGGAGCTGGGGACAAAATTCTGCACAAAACAAACAGAACAGATCAAGATTCCTGGAGTAAGAAGAGAGGAAAGAACATGGCAAGTTATGGCAGGTTGTTATGTTTCAGGATCTGGGGAAAGGAGCACTTATAAGAGATAGGAGCTAAGTTAAGTTTCAGTTTGCTGGTGTAAGGCTTAGCATGAAGGACTCAGTTGAAGGCCTACTTAACTTATATAAAAATTTCCCCAGTTTGATCTGACTCTCAGCCATTGAGAGTTGTGATCAAATGTGAGCTGTTGAGCCCATTTTCAGTTACTGCCTAAGGTCTTGGAGTACTACTTGTAGCTTGCTTTCATGGGCTCATAGATGGTCATGATGTCAGTTTTCCCATTATGGTCATTTTTATGTCACCCCAGACATAAAGAAATCATTTGCTGGGTCACAAGTGGCTGGGGTCTCACATTCAAAGGCTTTGAAAGAAAAAAGTACACCAGGGAGACTATAATGAGCACTATGAGTGATAAAAGGCCCAAATGCCCACCTCATAGTATATTCCTAAACCCCAGCCCTATGATTTGACTGACCTGAAATCAAAGTGATTATATCAAGGCCTTGAGGAAGGTCTTACCTGTTTAAACCATGCAGTTTATTTATTTCATGCAATTGTGTCTCAACTTCCCAAGAAATGTGTACAAAGGTACAACAGGTGGTGTTGCCAATGGCAAAAATGCCTTCTTGTTTCAACTAGTAAGTAACTAGTTTGACAATGCTATTGTCTAAAACCAGTTTGGCTAATAAATATAATGACTTGCTGTGCAGCTATAGCTCTAGCATTAGATTCAGTAATTTCTCCTATTGTGATTTATAATTATCTAATTCTATTTTCATTTGTGCTAACCCCAAGCCAAGGTAGCAGCAATGTGCCAAAAGAGGCAAACCCAGAATCATTAACTCCCTGGGTAGGTCCTGTTTTGTCTGACACTATAGTTTCAGATTTATTATAAATTCCTAAGGGACTGTAAGGAGATCAAGGGCACATTGCCCAGATATTTATGAACTGTTAAGCTAATTTACTGCCTAGGCAAATATCTGATAATATTTCCACAATAAAATTATTGCCTAGCAGAACAGTGTAAATACAGTCAAGGTGAGTTGTTTATATATTCATTACTAGGAATACAATCATTTGTTCATAGTATCCAAGGGTCTGT